>JAODTR010003713.1:0-12586 GCA_025399935.1 Amblyopsis rosae
GAGAAGTACCAGAGACATTATATAGAGGAGACAGACCACTGTAAGGACCCTCAATAGAACTCTATGGGAGAAGTACCTGAGACATATACAGTTGAGGACACAGCCCAATTTTAATGAATCCAAAATACAATATGGGAGCAATCTGTGATGGCAAATATGTCAAATGAAGGAATTCCAAATCATCTGAGGGATGTAGACAGCTACGCATGCGTAGACGTTATTGTATAGTTCTATGAGTATAACATGGAGACTCTAGTATAAACATTACTTCTTTGGCAAAGTCACCAAAAGTTTAAACTGTTTAATTTTCAGATTTGACTTGTGATTGTATGCAGTGTTTATGTCCCGGTCCCACTGAACGTCCCGTTAGGGCTCTCCCTTCATTCTCCAGGTAGATAATAACTGCCCAGAGGCGCTCGAGGTAATGTTCAGTGAGATTACAGTACTTTCTACTGAACTTGTTCCCTTGGGTCGTTGCTATGCCAACAGCAGCCTATAACCATTTCTCCATGGTAACTAAAGACAAGCTGATGAGGAAGAAAGAATAGGTGGAGCCAGATTTACCTTGCATTTCTGTAGTATCTATGTAAATAAAATAAAAATCTATTAACCCCCGACACACACAAACAGGCACACAACAAATGTATAACCCCCCCCCCTTGTGATCACATATGCATGCCATGCACACATTATATTGCATGCTAAACAAGATGCCGACCTGTTAATACACTAAATATGGAATTCAACTAGTTGTAGTTGCTTGACATTCCACAATTTAGAATATAATTCGGCACCACAAACACCATACCATCACTACCGCCGTCTACACAAAGACTGCCATTTAAAAACACACTTTACTAAATTGATCGATGATTAACCATGTACACTTCTTTAGACAGCGTCACCATGGCAACTGCTGGAGCAGCAGGCGCAGGCGCAGGCGCAGGCGCAGGCACCCCCCACTCCCCCCCCCCCCCTTCCCTAACATACGGAAATTAACTAGCGTGCACAGCGTGAGCCAGCGACAAGGTCGGCCCGACCATAGAACTAATAATAAAGGATGTCTGAGCCAGACTCTCTCGCAGGCTTCACGCACACCTGGCGGAATGACTGCTTGACACAGCCGGGCGATGTAGGCAAAACGAGTGAGACTGGTTTGGATAACGCACGCAGATGTGTGCTGTACTCACGGGCTGTCGCCGGACATATATAGCCATGCAATAATGCGTTCTGGAGGTTGGGAGAAAATGTATTATAATACACAGACTATAACTTATTAAGCAACTCATATGTCATTGGACGTCTCATTTGACATATGGCAATGTCCCCATAAACAACTATAATTAAATTTGAGCTCCATTTGCCACTGAAAGACGAGTTTTAAACTAGTGCATTAAAAACTAATTTATATAGCCTAGGCGTAGGAGAGATTATTTACTGACGATTTAACAACCTACCTGATGTTCCGATTTCCATTCATGAGGTCTCTGTCCGGATACCCCGGCTCCCGATGATCAGATATCTCCTCTGCAACTAGGCGATCTAGCACTGGTCGCTGTCAATCCTACGACTCTACTGTACAGAAGCTGGCTCCACGGCTTCGGTCGCTGATGTGGAACCAGGCCGTTTGGAGATAGTATTTGGGGGTTTGGGGGATTCACCTACCGTATCCAAAGGTCCTCGCTGCCCTGAAACGACCGTTTTTAGTTGAGATAAATATATATATTTTCCCCCGTTTGTGAAATCTGATATGCGTGCACTAAATATGAGAGAAATGTCGTTGTTAATCAAACTGGCACAGTCTGTGACAGCTGAAACCAGTAGTTATGCTAGCGTTAGCATTAGCTAGTGTCATTAGCTTAGCCGAAAACTATCGACTACGGTACCGTAATCACAAACGGAGCGCGACGAGATGGTTTACCTGTACGTTTGCCACAACCGTCGTACCGACAGGCTAAACCTGAAGATCGCGTGTTCTGTTTCTTTAAAAGCAACAATGTGGAGGCTTCTGTGCCCGGTGTCCTATCGACTTGGCCAGAAACCGGGTCTGAAGTCTCTACTTTACCGCCGCCCTCTCTCCCTCCTCCACCGAGGGAAATCCGTCTGTAAATACATATCGCGTCACTTCCCTTCATCTAATTATTATAAGGCGTCAAGTTAAAAACGAACAAAAACAGTTGATCCTTCATGAAATGTAAGAATAGATACATTATAATATAATTATACGTTACCCTAATTTTGTATATAGACCCTTAAAAAGAGCACATCTACCGTACATTGTACGGTGTAGACTCCCGTCAGCAGGTGTCTCTTGCAATAACACTGCTTTATAATGTAACAAAGAAGACTTTTAGCAGGAAACTGTAGTGTGTAGACTTTATTACATAAATCTATTCTTGTGATAACCATTCTGGAGATTTGTGGAATAGCAAATAGTTGCATGGCGTGGCAGCTGTAGAAAGGTATTATTTTATAATGCTTGAAATATTCATGGAAGGAAGCGAATACTATAGTGCTTTATTGTTCTATGGTGACACTGCAGAACTGTTATTTATATACCAGTAGTTCTATGAACAGATATAAGTGGCTTTGTTTATCCTCCTAATATACAGATTTGTTTATCCTAGGTCATGCAGTGCTGTGCATTCCGTATGACGGACTGACTATGGATAAAGTGATCAACTGCTTCAACAAGAAGCCAGAGGCTGTTGCCAGGCTGATATGTTTTCCTTGGGCAGGTGGTGGATCCCTGCACTATGCCCGCTGGGGCAAGGTCATTAACAGCTCCATTGAAGGTAAAATAAGGTCTAATTGAACGGGCAGCCAGCACCGAGAATAGTTCGTTTTAGCGCACAAGGTTTCTCTGTGAAACTCGACAGAAGTTGGGATCTGCATGTTGCATTACTGCCACCTACTGTCTACATGTTGCATTACCACCACCTACTAGTGTTTTCATGGTGCATCACCAATACCTACTTTTTAAATGTAGTCCGTTACAGTTACCAGACTAAAATTATAATCAATAAAGTTATTTTTGGATTACTTAAATTTTGTCACATAATCTGATTACTTTCCATTACTTTTAGATTACTTAATGGCTAAACATTGTTCTTTGAAATGGATTACAGTAATTGTTTTTATTTTTTTGTAATCAAATTACAAGAAACTAATTACATTGAATCAGTTACTTTCCACCCCTGAATATAGTGCCTTTTTGTTTTAACCTATATAGTTCTATGCTTTACAACTCATTATTTGGTCATATTGTCCGGTCCCGCAAACTACTAATTCACATGGATTCCTTTCATAGATGGAAATAAATGAATGTATCATTTATTATGACTTGATATATCACCAGTACTATAATGTAGTAACATCTTTGTCCCCTTTGCAGTGTGTGCCATTAATCTCCCTGGTAGGGAAAGACGAACCAAGGAGGCATTTTTTCAGAGCATGCAGCAGATTGTAGATGAAGTCATTGATGCGTTGCTGCCAGTACTTAAGGAGAAGCCATTTGCCCTTTTTGGCCACAGGTATAAAAATACAGACTCTAGAAATTAATATAATATAATAATACATGTTCTTAAAGGTGGAGTCAGTGCTGGAGAAAGGTTGTTTATATTTGACCTTGATCAAAACAAAAACACACTTGTTTCGATGCCACAGGATGCTCCCACTCAGACCACTCTATTAGCTTACAGTCGCTCACTCCACCTTTTTCACGTGTGTTCTTTTGATCTGCTCTGTGCTTCCTAGTAAGTAAATATACATTCAACAACATGCGTTTGTGTCTGTGGCTTGTGTACACTGTGCTGTCATAGCTTTGGTGCCATGACGAGCTTTGCTCTAGCAGATGCTCTCAAGAAGGTCCACAACATCGAACCCGTTCACCTGTTCCTGTCGGGGGCTTCTGCACCTTATGTGAGTAAACAAACTGTTCTGTGGTATGTTACCGCCACCTGCTGTCTACATGATGCATTACCATGTCTGTCAATCAGTGACATTGCTCATATTGGCCAGTCAGGTTATAATCTGACGTGCCAGATGAGTTGTTAGTCACAAGTCCATCTGGGGAGCCGTGCATCGAAACTGTTTGTGACGGGCCCACTTTTAAAAGATACTTGCGTTGATTGGATGACTCATCTGGTCGTTTTCGCTGTCGACACACCTTAACCACGCCCGTATAGCTATCAATACAGCGCTGATTGGTAAATTCTGTTGCTACTCTGACACGTTCGCATCAGATCAGATCAGCGTGGTCTCGCGAGGCTAGGTCCTGTACACACGATCCGGCAATAAACATTTCTAACCATTGTTTTTCTTGTTTTCTAGTCAGAGACACGCATCAATGCCCTGAAGAGAAGCGAGCTAACTGACGAGGAGTTCCTCCAGTGGATGAGCTCAATAGGAGGCACTCCACCGGAGTTGTTGGCCAATCCTGAGGTCCTGAAACTGTTTCTCCCTGCCCTGAAGGCTGACCTGCATGTTGTGGAGAACTACAGGTGTTCTTCCTTTTTATAGTGTGCTTTATCTATCAATCAATCAATCAATCAGTCAAGTCAGTCGAGCAATTTATAAAAAAAAATTTCCAAAGTGACTTGACTTACAAAGTGTCTACTGTTGTCTACAGTTGTTAAACGCCTTGCTCGACAATGCCCTAACGGGCTTCTCCACTCGTTGCCACTCTGTGTCTTTGGGGTGCTTTTGAAAGTAGTTTTTCCATTTAGAGGATGTGAAGGCACTTTGCCAGCGACAGAAAACGTCACATCCCCCAGTCATCAATAGAAAATAATGATTCTCCCCCAGGGTCCACCACACCTTTCAGAAATCCATAAGTGGTGTCACAGAGACCATGGCCATCTATTTGTACTAGTTCTACATTGGACCAGCCTGTTTGAGGGGGAATAGCAAGTTGCTATAAAGTAACTGTTCTTGTGTTACTTCAGCTGTAACAAGCCAGACAGTGCTTTATTCTCCTGCCCAATTACATGCTTTGATGGGAAACTAGACATTCCACACGACTTACAAGGTCAGTCCTTCAATATGTCTAAACTTGTGATTGCTTTCAATAACATTTAAAAGAATGTGCTTTTAGGGCCACTAAAAGGTTTGTTTACCTTCCAGGAATGCATTTTTAACAATAATAGCCAAAAGTAATAGCCTAACCGAACTTGACTTGAACGATTGCATACAATAATAAAAAGTTCCTTTTAATGAGCCATGCACCTGCAATGCAGTATATGCACATACAGTAGCTACTATATAATTATTACAATTATATAATAAGCAAACAAGACAAGATAATGTGATATGGTTAAAAGAAACAAGTAAATTGGACATGATTAATGTCCAAAATATCTTAAATTTTTTCTCTCTCAACAGCTTGGAAACACATTTCATCAGGGGATTTTACTGTCAAAATGCTAGACGGTGGTCATTTCTACATAAAAGATTCTGGGAATGAAAAGGTTATTTTAGACTACATTACTAAACACCTGGAAACGTTAGAAATGGACTACTTGTAGCTAAAATCATAACTGAAAATATGTTTTAACTGTAATAAAATATGTATTTAATTGTTTTAATAGATGGTATACGGTATGGCAGGCTATATTCTGTCTTAAAATGGTATCTGGATCTCTGCCAGCATCAATTGCTTGAGGTGTTATAGGTGTTAAGAATGAAAGTTTTATCTTGTGGCTTAGTTTTTTACCTTGGCAAGTTAAAAATATTAAATAAAAAATTTGAAGTTCATAACAAAAGAGTAATAACGTTACGTAACGTAATAAAAACAAAGCTGTTTTGACTGCGGGAGTAGAACACGCTTTTCAATGATACGTAGCATGTTGGGGCAGGGGGGAAAGGATTTGAACAAAATAAAATATTTGCTATTTTTATAACTCATTCAAAATTTGCTTTTGATAAAAGCGTCTGCTAAATGCTCTAAATGTAGTTTGCCCAGTCCGTACTATGCAGTATATTATGCTTTTTCTTAATATGTTTTTAACAGACTTTTTCCTAATGTGCAGACTTTTTTTCTTAATGTGATTTGAACATTTAAAATGTATAACTTCCCTAAATGCACACATTCAAATTAATGCACAGTACATGTTATACAATAACAACAACCTTTATTGCTGAATAAATATATATTATTTTATCATACAAGTGACATTTACAGTAGTCCTCATTTCAAGTTAAACATCTAAATCAGTAATGGTAATAGAAAATGTGAAACAAAATATGACATTGGAATTGATTGGACTTAATTTAATAAATCATAAATGTACTTCTACAATACTCTTATCTTTCGATACCTGATTATGAAAACTGACTTATGTTCAGTGGCGTTTGGTGAAGACAGATGGTTTGATGTGGTCTTTACATATCTGACTGATAACCAGTCAGGAAACAGATCATGTTAACGATGACTCCGATCATGTTTGACAAGAGCCGATATTTAAAGGTATAGTAAAATATTCTAATCTGATACCTTTTGTAAATTTCCGTAAATTTCCGTAAATCTCCTCACAGCCCGCTATAGCTGTCGGTTCTGTGCTCACTGAGAAATAAAAATAATAAACCAGTTGTTCCACGGCTCTCTAAATGGAAAACAAACACAACGTTAGCCAGCCTTGGCTGCGCGTGTCCTATTGACCCATTTACTGCCGACGTCATACCTATGCATTTTGGCAACAGAAGTGTCGTTTTGCCCAATATATGTCTACCAGCTGCTTTTCGGCATTCTGACGTCAGGACTGAAGGTGATCTTTGGTGGTTAATACTTGATTGCACTCCACTATTATACTTACATTGCTAAAATGCATGCACACGTTTATATGTCGTCATTGTTTGCCAACAGTAAATGGGTCTGTATGGGTGGGGGGGGGCATAGCTTCTGAGGGACCACTGGAGTAGACTATATCGGCGGTCCCCAATCCTCGTCCTAGAGGGCCGCTGCCCTGCATATTTTAGATGTCCCCCTGCTCCAACACAGCTGATTTAAATGAATAGCTCGTTATCAGGACCCATTCATTTTAATCAGATGTGT
This sequence comes from Amblyopsis rosae, assembly GCA_025399935.1. Lineage (NCBI taxonomy): Eukaryota > Metazoa > Chordata > Actinopteri > Percopsiformes > Amblyopsidae > Amblyopsis > Amblyopsis rosae. The sequence continues at coordinate 7,052 of JAODTR010003713.1, forward strand.
TGGAGCAGGGAGACATCCAAAACATGCAGGGCAGCGGCCCTCTGGGACCAGGGTTGGGGAACCCTGCTCTATATGGATGTTGAGTTCATATATCGACAGTCTTGCACCAGAATCTCTTAATCCACTATTGCTAAAGGCCAGCGACGGCGTTCTGCGATGCGTCAAGCAATGCACTTGTGTGGATAGCTCGATGCTCAAGAAATGGAGCGACGTTCTGAACGTTGCCCCGTTAAGACGAAGTAGTTCTAAAACTCTGGCGTATCTTGACACGCGTCGATGCCTTCAGTGGCCGTTGGGCTTTATGCTGGAATAGTGTTGCGCTTCACATGTAAGACCATAAAGAGCTGATGATGTTGAAAAGCACAAAGGTCACACTCACAACAACAGGCGTGTGAAAGATTCTCTAGTACTACGTATGCTTGAAAGCAGGCTGTGTAAAGTGCGAGGTTGGGTATTTTGACTTTCGCCAGTGAGTTACAGGAGGCTTCGCCATCCAGGATTCTGCTATGTTTTTTTGACCATGTTTTTTGAATGCGCAGGGGTTGCCCGGGACAACAGTGAGGCTCTCTGTGTCTGCATTAGCCTAGCATTAGCCATTATGCTAGGCTAGGCCTGCCATGGTGGAAACTGCGTTGGCAGCATGGGGTCCGGCTTTGGCATAAATGCTGGGTTTTCAATTCCAGCTGTACGGGACAACAAAAGAGAAATCTGTTAACAAAACGATGCAAAATTAATTGTGAAGGTCTCTCATACACAAGAGGGGAGGGAATGACGTGTGTTTACCTCCTGCCCTGTAGGTGGCGCTCATTTGGTATGAGTTACCAGAGGCCTCACTGCCGGTAGCACCTTCTCCTTCTGAGAGGTTTATGGATACAAAAGCGCAAAGATACAAACGTTTATCTTTAAAAATGGGCTTTTTTGAATGCATGGGCCATAATGTTTTATCTCATTGACAAGATTAGCCTGATTGATTAGCACAAAGCTAATACAGACCTTCGTCGACAAACAAATGGCTTCCACTGCTGATAGTAGAGTTTCCATTTGGCATCTGCATCAACACAGCATAATTATGTACTGTAAATATACATTATGCATGTTTACAGTACATAATGTACATTATATTTACAGTAAATTATTAGGTATATTTACATTACATCATGTATATTTGCAGTAGGCCTACATTATGTCTATGTAAACATACATTATGTACACTGTGTTCCAAATTATTATGCAAATTTGAATTAAGTGTCTCACGAGCGGACCAAATGTATGGTCGCCTACCAGGAAGAACCGTGGTCGATTTTAAACGGATATGTATGACGTATACATCAGTAGACACGTTTTAAACCAAAACAAATCCAGATTTTTATAAAAACTGTAATTTTGTCAATATTAACACCAGCATTTGTGTGCCTCGTCACAGTTCAGTCCCATTATATAGTTTATCGAAAACACATTTTAGGGTGCAATTATTCTTTAATGCATCGATGCATTTGGAAATTGATGGTTGTACGTGCGCTAAAGTTTCATTTGTCATTCACTTATAATTAAATGATTTTCCACATTATTTAAGATACAACTTTTCCATTGCTAAGTAGTGTGTGAGAGAGTAATGACCCACCATTTTGCTATCGTCATATTGCAGCTAATCCACATTCAACACTTTAATAGTCTATGGGTGAGAATTGCCTGTCCCCAGTGTGCAGACTAATCTGATTCACAAAAGAGCCTATTGTAGTGTTTTAAATATACTGCCTGCTGTGGTGAAGTTCAAGTTGGGTTTATTGTCGACCTTTCAGATACAGAGTAGGCCTGTACAAATGTACAAAATGTAGTTTCTCACGGTCTGAGGCAGTATACTGTAACAACCAATTTACACGGTAGCCTGCACTGTACAGTGTGCATGCAACATTATAATGAGAAACCAGTGATGCAATAGAGCCATCTGAAAGGCCGGCTGTTTAAGGTGTGACTGGACCATTAAAAGTACATGGTGCAAACACATAAAGGTGTAAAAGTATGTACACACACTATATGAACAGTAACTGTAAATAAAGACTCGAGTGATTGACTAGGCTTATAAATGTGGTATGGAGAATAACACCTCCAGGCTAAAGCACAAGCACTGTAGACTTTAGCGTCATGGATACTAAAGAGGCATGGATACTAGAGAAATGCTGTTGAAGAGTAACTGCACCCATAATTTAATTATATTTTTTCTTAATGTAAACTAGGACTGAACTGTGGTGAGACACAAAATTATGATGATTATATGAATCTGCCTTTTATGGGATGAAATTTGCTGTATACGTCATCCATTTAAAATCATCCAAAATCCTTGCAGCCTTGCGTCATCAAATTCAAATGTTACTGTTAATGTTCAGCCTCACCATTGATGACAACATTGTTACTCCTCCCCATTCAAGCAAGCTATAGTCATATACTGGACTCCTATTCAACTCAGGTCCTGATTCAAATGAACGGGTCGTTATCAGGCTTCTTTGAATCAGGTGTGTTGGAGCAGGGAGAGATCTAAAACATGCAGGGTGCGGCCCTCCAGGACTGGAGTTGAACAGCCCTGGACTACAGCGACCAGCTTATCACCCCTCTCCTATGGGTACACTACTGGCTCCCTATCCCTCAGCGCATTGACTTTAATATTCTTCTGCTCACGTATAAAGCCCCCCCCACCCCACCACATTGCTCCACACTACCGCTCAGATCTTATTCCACGAGATCAACCCCCGCAGGTCACTCCACTCTGCCAGTGCTGGTCAACTCATCAGCCCCCCGGTCCAAGCTACGGAGCTTTGGTTACAGGGCTCTGTCAAGAGCTGCTCCAACAAGGTTCTGGAAAGAACTCCCACAATTCATCCGTGACTCTGACTTCATACTCAGAACCATACTTCCTCTGCCACAAAAACACAGGCGTTCTAAGGTCTCCATCGTTATATACTTTCTTAGAAAAACGACGTATGCACATATCGATAAGACCCAACGATAAGCTAAACACGGCAAAAATGTGAAATAAAAATATTAGCAAGGTCCCAACCGTTTTGTGCTGTCTCTTTTTTGAATGCTTGGTATTCTTATTTGGTGGAGCGTTGTCCGCAGACTTGGAAGACTCTAGACGACTCTTCATGGTCCTTTGGAAGATCTCATGAACCTCCTTTTCGTCTTTGTTAATGCCATAGTGGTTTCTTCTGTATGTGTGCTTGTGCTATAAGCCATAAAGACACGAGGATATAGGCATATCATGTATTGTACGGTACTTAATATGCAGGCTAGTGTACGTTTTCCAAACGTGTTGTCTGAATGTAGCACATCCTAAATGGACATATGTCTTCTAACCTAAATTCCCGATTAAAAAAAAAAGAAGATTCCCCAAGATGTGACATTTTCTGGATTGTAACGAAGCATCTCTTACAATTACATCTGTTCATTATTTTACATGAACTTTGAATTGAGAATTGTGTTTACTGTTAAGATGGCTTGTTAACGCAGAACAATCTGTACAGTGACACAACATGCAGCATAGGTGTACCTGTTTCCTGCTCCTATACAAGTGCTCCTCAAGCAGGTGGTGTGTGCTGATGTCCTCTGTTTCTCTCGTGCCCTCCCTGTCTCGCTCGTGCATTTCTAAGCTCACCGACGGCACGTTGTCTCGTCTACAGAGGGAGTCGCATGTGTTACTTTCCCCAACAATATAATAATAGCTTTTGGAGACATTCTTTCAGCACGATTATACTTCTTCCAGCTATTATTTCACACAGTAAAATATGAATGACTTTTCATGCTATTATGAAGGCCATTAGGTGGAAACTTTAGCATTTAGTTTAATGTAACATGGCAGGAATGAACAGCTGAAATTGAGTGTAATCAACTTTGTCTGGAATCTGTGTGTGTTATCTTCTTGCCTTTTGGGGGATTAAATAACTAATATAAATAATATATGTATATGTGATGATATTTATCATAATTATAAAAATGTGAAATTATAATATAATTAATAATACTATAATAACAATGTGATAATAAATATAAATAAATAAATACTGATTACTAGAAGGCACATCTTGAACCATTCTGAATTTAGATTTGAGGCATAATATCCTCCTTAGATATTTTCTTTATACACGTTACACCGTAGGATGCTGTTATTTTAGAAAAACTAACATTTTCTAAGAAATGTTTATTTGTGCATGCATGTATAAGTATTATTGGCATGAACTACTTTTAAAGTTGTTTTGGAAAATGCCTATTCCTAAAGGTTGCTAATTCTAACACCAGCTGTAAGATGAGTCACTAATGAATCACTAACTTCACATTAATATTTTCTGGTGATATGCCATCCTCTCAATAGTATTCATGTCCAGGTCCTACAGGGGGCCCCTCCTACTCAGACAGATTTCCACCTGCCATCATAGCCGTGTATCTAATACGGGGCTGGCTTGTTACGATGGATGACTTTGAAGCATTTTTGTGAGTTTTCGTTGCTCTGATTGGTTGGTCCAGATGACATTGAAAATTGAACATTTTGTCTGGCTGTTTGCAGGTCTTGTAAATGTGTTAAATAAGTAGGCCATGATGACTTGTTAAACTAAAGGGAAAGACAGAAATCAGTAAATTGTCTTGTGAGTGACTAGTAGCCAATGAAAATGAACTACCACACTTATTGATAGTGCTGACATGCTTACAGGCCTCCACGTATCAGACCTTCAGCACAAGTTGCTTATTTGATGTAGTGCCGATTCACAGAAGGGGCTGAGACTAGAGAGCCAGCAAAAGACCACCTGTGGAATGTGTGCTTTAGCGCCCTCTGTGGTTACATTTCGGTAGTGACGGTTTAGGTCACCTGCATGCATTTGCCCCTGATAGTTGGTAGAGTACATATGAAACAGGTGCCCTGTGATAACGGTGTGTAGACTATTGTAAAATACAAGCTTACACAATGGATGAAACTGGTATATCATCACTGGCCGTGAGATCGGGCATTATTTCTTCATCAAACTTCTTCTTGAAGTCAATGTTTGCAGTCTCATTATGAAGGAATTCCAAAGAACCTCTTCTCTCACCCTGCATGGAGAGAAAATCAATGATTTCACTATTGATTTCTTAACATTATGCATAAATTTCCAAACATCTCGGAATTTTAAATAAATACACAAAATAATACATTTGGATGTGCACATTCATTTAGAGTTGATTTGTTTTTCATACAAATACATATTGACTCAACACCGTTAACTTACCTCTGCAACATAACTCTTAGCGTCCTTAAGGTTGAGCTGGTGATAGATATTATAGAGGCGGTCACGATTCTTCCTTGCTGATGTTGACATCAACACCTTAGTCATCCACTTATCCTCAAATTTATACCACCTTTATAATGAAATCGAGAACAAAAATATGTTTTCATATATGATGTTATCGACGGCATTAACAATGTTTCTGATATTGTTGACATACTTGTCTCTAAAGTAGTTGTGTCCTATTTGTCCAGATATATCTTCAATGCCAACAAGCATGTGGTCA
>JAODTR010003714.1:0-12584 GCA_025399935.1 Amblyopsis rosae
TTGAAAAATGTCATTTACATTAGTTATTATTTTTAATTCTGTTTCACGGACGGTGTTTACCCTATAATAATTTTTCACAGTGGGACTTCATCTTTTAAATGAGGCAAACTATGTTTAGTGTTTCATTTCCACTTTAAAGCACCATTTGTTTGGACCTTGTGCTCAAGTCTGTGGTGTTATAATCTAAAGCTACCCAAACAGCCCGTGTACAGTATGAGTGATTGGACTGTCTTGACATCTGACTGCCTCTGACAGCCACAAGGCCAATAAATTTTTAACCAAACCTTTTGTACTAAAAACCAATAAAAAATGAATCACATGAGAAAGTTCTATCTTTTTCATGTGGCCGTGGCCATTAATATCTTATTCACTGTTGCCCGGACAGTGTGTGATTCTTTTCGACTTGTCTATCCATTTGCCTGGAGGACAGAGCAGTTTAAAAACATGTCAGCACACAGAAGCATGGTTAACAGGTAATATGTCTAATTATGGCCTGGGAGGGGGAGAGCTTCCATAACCTCCGTTTCACCCTTCCTACACACTCCACTGAAACAGGGACACACAGTTTTTCCATTAGCTCCATGTCGCCAGGCTCAGTGGAGCAGTCTGCTACAGCTAGCTAGCTAGCTGGCACAGTGACTTGGCACTTCATCACTGCCTTCTCATCATTGTCACTGAAGAGGCCAACATCTTTTTAGAGAATTAAAAAATATTGTATAATTTTATACACGGGCTTACAAAATCATGTAAATTGTTGATTTCGGTTAGAGCAGGATTATTGTTTGTTTTGATTTTTTATGAGGAAATTAAGGAAAATGTTTTAACCACAACACGTGCTTTTGCATAGGCCTGTTCTGAAAATGGTCTACTTCAAAAACACTGAAGACATGAATACAGTACAAGCTATCCCAGCAGAATTACAGTCCACATTCAGGCTACATGTAAAAGCTGACTTCCACATGAGCTGGGCTAACAGACAGACCACATAGTGTGCAATTATCTTCTGCCCAGTCAGGGGGAATGTGTAGTTTTCAGGTGTAAGACTTTGACCATGCACATGGGGAGTCTTCCCTTCCAAGATAAATGTGGGAGGCTGACATCAGCAGGTCAGCTGTAATAAGTACTAATGATTAATGTTTTTAAAGAACGATCACCTGGCGGACACTTTAAGCTGATCAAGAAACCAAGCTGTGATATGATAAATGTAGTAGTTTTTGTGGAAAAATACACACTTTGAAGTCTTTGACATCTGAGCAGGCTTGTTTCTCGCCAAATGGTCACAGTGTGTCTAGATAATAGATCTTTTGATTGCATTTTCTATGGATCAAGAACACATGTACTGCCATGTATATTCTAACAGAACGAACTTCATTTTTGTCTTACTTTACATGGAAGAGTTTTTATTTTATTTTATTTTTTGCAGTATAGCAGAAGAATATTACAACATTTAGATTTTCTATGCATAATTATGAAGCAGTCGAAAAAAACAACAAAGTCCTCAGGCAACATGCTGTTATTTTTTCCCCCTGTTTATATGAATTACATCGGCTCATTCATTCCGGCTCCAAGTCATTCCTCAGAAATGCTGTGGACTGACATAAACACATACATCATCCACAGAGCTCAGCCACTCTAAACACCTCTTTGGCAGTTGCACGTTTGATAATGTGCAAAACCCAAGTAACCTTATGCAGTAGTCACTGTTCAGCGAGTACGGTGGCAGTGGTGTAACAGCTTCACGATTCACACAACAAAGGTGTGACTGACAGCCAGCAGTACGGTACAGTGCCGTCACTGAGCTGATCAGCTCCAGCTCAGTGCCCGGTTCTGTTCTATCCAGCAAACGAATCAACTTTCAACGGAAATGTAAGCATCTCTCTCTCATTCACACACACACACACACACACACACACACACACACACACATATCTGCATTATACGCAGTATAAGGGAGAAGCAATGGTCAAGTGGAATTGTATACTCGGACATCTTTTTCCCCAAGTGTTGCTATAAGGGCTGCAGCTCTTTGACCACCGCCATGGTTACGATCCTGCCCACATGTGGGAGAATGGCATGACATTTACCAGAGCTCCAAGGAGGTAATACATTTTTGTTGAAATGGCATGGCTGGAATATATGTGGCTGAAAGGACCCACACTGAGCGCACTGAGAGCCCTTTACGCTAGCCCCGCTAAGTCCATTCAGACAGGGGGCAGTAATTACAGCAATAGGGGCAAAGCTGAACTAATTCATACAAGGTGCAAAGTATTCAAAGACCAAATGTGTTTTGCTGCACCCTTCTGATATTACCATGACGGTATGACTCATATGTTTGCCTTTTTTTTTTCTTTTTTTTTTTACACAGTGATGAGTGGCGATGGAGAGGTCTGACACAGTACCTTGTCAGTGCAATGGCCTCATCCTGAAAGATGATCAATTAGGTAATGACTTCATCAACATTGATTTAATGTTGGGTGATTCATTATACACACACATGCCTGCAACCACTGTCGTGCATCTTGGGAGAAATGTTAATCATGGCGTGGGCACAAAGACGAACGCCTTTCTTTACACAGCTGTCAAGGCCGTTTATAACCGTGAACTTTCAACCTATTTGATCTGTGAATCACTAATCATCACTCGACATTTAGGTAAATGCAATTCTAATCACTTTCACCGTGAAACCTCCTTTATACTGTACAGAGCTATATTTTTCCATGAAATACGAATACGTGTTCCTATCACCCAACCATTTGTTCTGAAAGTTCAGACCACCTCCAAGAAGTGAGGAAAAAGCTGAATTGCAGTCAGGCCTGCCATTATTCTGAGTCGTACGCATAGCCATCCCATTTGCATAGCGCAGTGAAGTATACTTTTTTTCATCGATAGGCATTTTTCCATGAAAATATTGTCAGTAGAAGACCACTGGGAGCCATACTGCACAACACCAAGGCCATATTTTGTGTTTTTAATTGGATGGCTTCACAGAGGCATTCAGAGAGGTCTCTGTTGCAACACAAAAACCAAACTATGAATACCTCTGCCCTTTCTTTATTCCCATAAACACCACAATTGCTCTACTGTGACACGACAACTTTTGTAAACTCAGTGCATCCCATAGAAGCACTTACTAACTGAAGTTAGATGCTGCATCTGGCAAAAGGTAGACATGAGAATACATCTTGGACCTTTTATATCTGTCGGCCTGTTTGTCAGTTCGTTTTATTGTTTAAGCAATTTCATACGTCTAAGACAGGAACCCAAAACATCTCCCGTGTGAGATGTTATTGAAACTGTCATAATCAAAATCTCATCTCAGCATCTCTTGCATGAGAGCTGACCCCCCGCGCACACAGACTCAATCACTGTGAGTGACACTCTATCAGCATCTTTTTATTAGGACTCTGAAACTGTGAATATTCCCGGGGAATTTAGATCCATTTGAAGTTTATCTTTTGTTTAGCTTGTTCAATTTATGAACTCTTTAAAGTGTAGGTCTAGAGAGTGTGAGCAGTTTCAGGGCCTTCTGGCCTAGTGTGATGGTTGAGACAGTGACTGTGACACAGTATGTGTGACTGTGCAAGGGTGCCAGTGTCTGTGTGAATGTTAAATAGGCAGACTTGACTCTTGTGTCATTGACTTGGTATGAGTTTAAGCAAACCACAGAAATATTAAAGTCCCAAGTGTAATGTACACTGGGAAATTGGACCTGACAATGATCCTCCACTGTCAAGTTCCATCTGCGCAGGTGTTGTCCGTCGTTAGTTATGCAGTTAATGGATATGGTCTAGGGTTTCACTTTCCTGTTGGCACAGAGGGCAGGGACCTTTAAAAGCCACCACGAGCCTGTCATCCAGCAGTCCTCAGCTTCCTGCTTGTAATGAATCTTACTGACACCTTCGCACTAAATGCTGAAGAGGAACAGAGGATAGAATGTGTCTAGTGAGACATTAGACCCGGAGTTCAGGTTATGTTACATGGTCTTATAGTGGAGAAGTGTGCTTTGCCTTGATCCTGTGGTTATCAAAATATATACTGTGCTAAAAAATAATTGATTAAAAAACAATAAGCAATGGGAAAATTAATGAATGAAAAAAGTTATAAATTTCACCAATAAATCAATCAATCAATCAATCAATCAATCAATACCATGAAGACTATATTAAATCATATTAATACTGTAATATATGTTTCAAATTTTATGTGTATGCAAACATACTTGATTTGGCTAGTTTCTTGAATCTAGGCCTGACATAATTAAATTAAAATTAAGTTAGAACTGATAGGTTTCATTGCTTGTAATCAATTTATAAAAAGAGTAGAAATATACATTTAAATATTTAAAATACAGTAAAGCTGCATATCATGAAACTTGGGCTGTAAACTTTGCACCATCTTAGAATATTATTACAATATTTCAATGTTAAGTGCCGATATGGTGATTAAATAATTTGCTAAATTAGTATTTTGTTAGAGAAACTGTTGTGTAAAAAAGAAATAGAAAGTAAAATAGAAAGATAATCCATAAAAATGAAATGTTAATAGATTTTAAAGATTGATGCAAAGATAATTGGAATGTCAAAGATGAGGAAGTGTACAATAATGCCGGCTTTAGAATTTAATAGATGAGCCATGAAAATGATTCAATCAAACTATAGTCATACTGAATGTAAATTTAAAGATGAAAAGTAGAAAATTCTAACTATATAGGTTGATGAAATTCTCTTCAGATTTACCCAGTAGCAACTATTAAAATGAATGCTGGACAGACTTATTTAGTCGCATACTGCAGACAAGGAGTCACAAAGCCTCGTGTGATAGCACAGTGGTTTAGCAAGGCAACAGCGGGCCCCAATGCAGGTTAAGTGGGGTCTAGTCAATTTTACATGGAAAGTGTTTGAACATTGGAGGGCCCATTAATCGGTAGGGTGGGCGGAGGGGGGAGGAGCATAGTCATGGATTACTGACTGACGCGGGCCCCAATGCGGCTGCATTACTGTGTGATGATAATCATAGGAAACAATGTACATTTGTTGCCATACTATACAGTACATTTGCATGCAAACAATAAGCTTGGGGCCATTTTGTTTTATAAAATGGCAAATTTTCAAAGCTTGCAAATTGTTTGGTTAAAAATGTACGCCTGGTGAGAACTTAATTGTGCTAATGTGTTGCACAATGTAAACATGTACAGTATGTATAAATGTATAAATGTATAATACAAACTATATATTCTTTAGTATAGATTGGAGTGCATTTTCAGCAGTAGAACCGTATTCTGTGTATGTCAAACTGATGTATCAATTTCAGTAGGTAAAGAAACATTTAGCTTTTTTTCAAACCAACACTGATGTACAAGTAAAAGGATAATCTAAGGTCCTGTCAAAAGCCAGGGGTGAACCCATTATTATCTTTTCAGTATTTAAATTCTCTTAAATTATCATTTGAATACAATATGTAGGTCAGTGGATAAAATGATTAATTCCATCCCCTGGGATGTGGATGAGCTTAGTGCTATAGCTCTGGTCTACATAGTGGACAGAGTGAACTATCGCATTGCTCATCACACACACCATGTACAGTAGACATGCTACCTACTGTAATTGGATGGATTATACATGCACAATCCCAATACAACCCTCAGAAGCTTTATTGATTTGGATTTGAGAATGCTCACACCAGCAAAATCATTCTGAGATTTGCGATTGGATTGAGTTGAGGATTATCTGAAGGATGGCTCTGAATTCAGCAAATGGCCTATACATGTTGGACGGTATTCTACAAAATTAGTGCTTTATGGTTAACGGCCTACATCCTATTCTTTAGAATTGACTGAATCCCCAAATATAATGCCCCCCCCCCCTTCCCCCAAAATATTCCTCTTTAGGGAATCTTTATTTATTTTTCCTCACTTTGAGTCCTTTTGTGTTGGCGACACAAACGACCAATTGCTATCAGTTCATCCATCAACTCAAAGTAACAACAGTGGTGACCTGAGAAGTCTTTCACCAAAGCTCAGGCACGTTCCTCGCAAATTGGGATAGACAGGGATGTGACAATATACCCGAAGACAATCAACTGTCAGTCACGCAGCAAAACACCCACTTTCACAGATTGCTATTCCTGTCACATCACAGTTTTTATTGTACTGTACAATAACATGGCAGAGTGGTGCAGCACGCTGCGCAGAGGTGTCCTAGATTCATAAATGAAGGGAAATTCATATGCACGCAAGGAAATCACCTGCTCCCGTGTATCACAACGTCCCTACAGTATGTAACTACGAATTGATATAGTGACTAATCAATACATTTGTGAGTGACACATTAGCACATTTGACTGCCTGGGCATCTTCACCATAGCAGCTGATGTGTGTTATGTTTTCACAGGGTACCCTGTTGTTTCTCAGCATTTTGATAATATGATTTGCTATTCTCCTCTGACTAGAACATTTAAAGGTGTACTATGTACAATTGGCACTCGATAACACACTAGAAGTGTGACTCCCACTGGGCTGATTGGACGGCTGCTCCCAGCTGCAAGGGCGGAGCTAATTAAAGGCCAGCGCTGGCCAAATTAGCAAAGTAAACACTTTGCGAATTGGAATGAAAGGTAACTTCATAAACATCTTTACATCCTCAGGATCCAGGAGAGATTGAAGAGATAATCTTACATCAAGTTATTTAAAGACTGCACCTCCAGAACAGCATTATAGCCCAAAAACTGAATAATTTCTCCCCCATATAAACAATTGGTGTAGGACATACAGTACATCTAAATGTAATATGGGTGGGGGTGTAAGATGCAGTGAGATTTGATTCCTCCCACATCAATGCTTCTGAATCATGCTTGTCTATCTCTAAATAGAGTTAATGACTATTACATGAACCTGCAATGTGTAAAGGGCAGCCAGCAGATGGTCAGATGGAAATTAATGGTAGGTTTATGAGTCAATAGTAATGGTGCTCCCTGGCAGCAGAAGTGCTGAATGGCAGCATTGCGAGGGTGATCTGCTGTGCTGGCTGTCTGAGTGACTCCCTCTCACTGCATGTGGTGGGTACCTACTGTTCTAATAGGGATGGATGGGTCGTAATTGTCTGCCGTGCCACCCCATAATATAGAGTGACCAGTGCTATTTGTTGAGTGGTATTCTGCACTACTGAAACTAATATTAGTTACATCCACTAGTATCATATCAGGACTGCCATGCTTTATTATTTGCCTTTATGCAAAACGTATAGGCTGAAGAGAGGTAGTTTGTTGATCTGATTTGGATATAATAATTTATCTTAAGCAGGATCCACCTTGGACCATCTCGGGGAGAAAAAAATGAACTGCTGAGATCTTGCTTTTAGAAAAGTGTTGCATTTTCTTCTGTAATGTTGTGTTCTTTAAAGGTTTCTATATGAATCACAATATGGAATAGTTCATGAAACAGCCTATTCTTACAATCAATGACCATAAAACATTATACGTAATGTTTAATATTATGTTTAAAATATAAACTTTCCTCTTGGAAATGAAAACACGTTTTATTTCAAATCCAATGGAAATAGAATATGTGGCCTTTTGATGTCCAATGCATTTCCTTGTTAAAGTACGATACTGTGGTATTTAGAGCATTTCATGATTAGCAATTAGGGAATATTGTATTAGTGGCTGGCACAACTCAAATCAGACTGGTGTGTGGAAACTCTCTTACCTATCCCGAGGCATTGGAAGAAAAATATCCCTCTGGATTCAGACATGATTAATGTCTGTCGCAAGAAGGGCTGCAATGGCAGATTAGGCATGATTATGAGTGGGCTCATTTATTTTCAACATGTCATTATCTTTCCTAACATTGACTAAGTAAATGGCAAGGGTATGTTTATGACTATTGATGTTAGCTGTTTGTCTGAATATTAATTCATATTACGAGGAAAAATATAAAATGTTGAAGTTATACTTTGCCGTCAAAAATAAAGAAGCAGTCCTACTGTATCTCTGCAGTGTTGCTTAACAAACGAAACTATTGACATGGTCCATTTGTGGAGCTGCATACTATCTATATACAGTAGCAGGCCAGAGTAGTAGATTTTCCATCATACTTTTATACTATTGTGTGCGTTTTTATTATTTTTATGTTTCGTCAACTATATCTAGTTATTTAAGTAAATAAAATATTACATTTCGTGAATTGTTTGCATCCATGACAATAATTTAATTAATAAAACCAATAGAATAGTCTTGGCAAGACAATAGGTTAGGAGGACTACAATCTATAAAGATTTGCTCACAAACATAAAGGCAATATCTATGAAATATGCATGTTCAGTCATAGAATAGAACTAATGCTAAATATGTTTTGTGTGTCCTGGCTTGATAGTTCCCTGCTTTTGTGTTTCATTAAAATGTTAATTATAGAGCCATAAATGTTCAAACAATAATTTCCTTTATTACTATTCATGTTATCATTTGATCAAACTGGTAAATTCTGTTGAACCTTGTAGAGCAAATCTGAATAATTAATAAGTGTTTTCCAATGATTTGATTGTCACAAATCAAGGCAAATAGAGCGGAATAGAATCATAAAATATTCACTGGAGTATTCACCTGAAAAAATAAAATGTATTTCCAATGTCACCTTTTTCGTAGATGCCGACGTCCTTATTCTGAGGTAGGGTAGGTCAGGTAAGGTAACCTCAACAGGAACATTATTAGTAAAGACAACACATATTAAGTGAGTCTTTAGTTAGTCTTTGTTGTCCCCATGGGGGAATTTGTCCTCTGCTTTTGACCCATGTCTAGGAGCAGTAGGTTGCCACAGTGCAGCACACCAGGGACCAACTCCAGTTCCAATGCTAGTGCCTTGGTCAAGGGCAAAGGCAGGGGTATTAACCTAACATGCGTGTCTTTAGGTGTGGGGGAAAACGAAGCACCGAGACAGAACACTGCGGGAACACCACACAGAAAAGCCACGTGACCTGCATGCTGTGAGGCAACAATGCTAACTGCTGTGCCACCATAGCACAGAGAATGAACGAAACAATGTTCAGAAATGCTGTATGTTAAAACATTATAAGGCAAAAGCAACTAACCCTGCCTTCTCAATGGTGAAACTGCAACCTGTTTCTGCAGTCTCTGCTGTAACACCTTGTAAATATCACGTTGTAATGCATGCTGTTGCCCCAACGGAAAATACGAGCTTTCACTGAATTTTAACTACGTACTGTATTAGAAATGCCACCATGGGTAACTACACACACATGCACACACAAATGTAAGTCTGCAATGGACATTTGCTTTATAATTGTAATGAGCATGTTTAGTACATTTTGATAGAACAGTAGATTGTACATTACAGTAGACTGTAATAAGGCTCGTTCATAACTTTACACTGCTTATTCATCGATCACTTAATGCTGAGGTGTTGAATAAGTATGTTCTCTGGGTTTGATTTATTTCCCATATGGTATGGTCTTGCATACAGTGGGTATTTATATAAAAGGAATTTAAAATAGAACTCCTCCCATAATGCAACACGATCTCTTAGTGCCATCTACTGTTAATGGAAACCTCCCTGCTTGAGATGCATCCATGACTGTTTATATTAAGACGAGGGAACGCACAGCGAGGGAGGGGGCAGAGCTACCCACCCAGGCGAAGGGGTGTGGGGTGGAAGGGGTGCAGACTATGTTGCGCAGGTAGAAATGGTGTCTGCTGGTTGTGTCTTATGGCCACAATATAGAGTAACACACTGATAAAATGACTGAGCACGTTTCTATAATCATGTTTAAAACATAATCATGTAAACGTGATTATCTAGCCCACATTAGCATTAACCTGTGATGCAAACAACTATATGACTGTACCTATGGCTTTATGACACCCTTTATAAACTACATTTATGTGTTTCACATTACACATGTTTGATGTAAAGGTCTTTTGTCATACTAGACACATGCCATTTGTATTTAGACTCAGACCCACATGCGAGACCATAGACAGGTAATCACACCACAACTCATTCTCAGAATGTTAATACGGCACCTCCTTTATTGAAACTGTGTTGCTATGATAAGTTGTGGATTGTGAGTTAGATTCATTCATTAGCATATCAGTGACACAGATTAACATACATTAACATATATTATGTCTGAATTAACCATGCCATAGAAGAACTTGGAGAGGCATCTGAAAGCCTACTGCTCTGAAGGTGTTTCAAGGAAAGAATGAGTACCTGCATAGTAATGTGTTGCTCCAATATCAAGCCTGCAGTAGGCACAGCCACGGCCTAAATCTGTGCTCTTGCATCCAGTTTATTAATTTATATTTTTCCCCTAGCATTTTGTGAACAATATTTGTTTGCACATATGTTCATTAAAGCAGTGGTATTATGATGGCTTGCAATTCTTTAGTATAATCTTATTTTAAACATATTTTAGCTACTAATTAGAAATGGTATGTCCATTAACCTTCATCTTCGTACAAACCATGGTGTACTGTACAGTAGCTATCCCCCACTAATTATGGTGGGATGGCAGCTAGAGTACAAGGTAATGGTCTTTGTACACTTTCAGAATAAAAAAATGCTTCCAAAATAGATTCCCAACAGGAAAATAAGGTTCAACTATTTGCATCAAATGATTGCGTTGACTGTTACCACTGAGTTTGTATTGTATTGCATTTTCGCTCACAATTAAGCAAAATTAGTGGGAAAACATTTTTGGTGTTAAGGGACTATGTGTGGACAGTAAAACCTATCAATAAAAATAAACTGCAATAAAAAAAACTTCAGGAAAAACAGAAGCACACTTATCACATTCGCAATCATCAAAAACAATAAAACATTACGAAAAGAAATATTTTAAGATCATTTAAATAAACAATTCAAGCGTATAACCTCTAGGGTTCCACTTAGCACTAAAATGGCTCATATGGGGACAAGCCAAAGACCCTTTCAATTTACTCTTCCTTTTACTGAAAGTGTTATTCTGTGCTTTCTGATATTTGTCAGCAACCTTTCTACAATGTATGTGTAGAAAGTAGAAGTAGAATAACTAACATTCCAAATGTCACAGTTCCCCTCCTTCCCTTAAGGCCAAAACGCTTAAATCATCCAATCATAACACATCTTCATGAATAACATATCAATCAAGCTATAATACCCTCCCAGAGCTGCACATACCCCCTCTCAGGCAATGTGGAGTAAACACACAAAATTAATTGATAAATAGTGTGAGGGAAAGCAAGGGATTAAACTAACACATCAAATGTCACTGATTCCATTATCAGCATCTTGGTCATGGCTACTTTTGTGGCATGCTATCTCTGTGGAGCACACAGCAGGGAGCCTATCTAGACATAGACAGAGATTCTGCCCAGGGCCCAGGTAGCATATTATGGGGCACTGCTTATAGAGATCAACACTAAGCACAAGCATAAGATAATACTAGTCTTTCCAATACTCATCATCTGCCAAAGATATCATTACAGCCCTTATTGAGGCTCAGCCTAGCCATAATTGTGAACCTCAGGTTCTGACCGTCTGTTCCACACATGAATGGCCACATTCTAAACACTATTTTCTGAGCTTTCAAAGTGGTTTATAAGAGGCCATTAAATGAATACACTGCCCATGCAACTGAAATGCAAGTTCACAAACTGCAACCATATAAAGAACAATTTTAAGTGAAAGCTGGTGTACTTGATGGATACTTTATTCTGAAGGAGCTGACGATTTGAATTATATGGTCATTACACTAGTGCAGTCTGGCTCTATAGCCCAGCTGACATCAACACAATGAACATGACCCAACACATGGTTAGCTGTGTAGCCCTGAAAAGGTTGGATAAAATATACTGCCCTGCTGTTTAGCATTCACACAGTTCATGGTCTTACAGTATAAGGTACCTCAGTATTGAGAAAATAATGCTTATTATTATAATATCTATACTCCATAGCTCTCATTGGTGCCTCTAGGAGTTTTTTTTCCTTGTTTGTATTAGTTTGTTACTGTTACTGAGGTGATTTGTTTAACTAATCTGAACTAATATACTGTAAAACCGCTCCCTAAAATAATAAAAAATGTGGTATTCCTTTATTTTTAAGTATGTGTTAGATGGGTATTCCTGTATTTTTAAGTATGTGTTAGATACCTTGTATTTGTTTGTGATATTATGAATAAATTAGCAGTGCAGGGTACAGACATTATAAGCAATAAGTGTAGGCTTGGTATGGGTATTGTATTTATCATTGTACCCAGTGGCATTAGAGAGCCAACATAATCTTAAAATGTCCAAAGTAAATTTGGTTATCACATGCTTTGACAACAAAAGATATATTACCTAACGTTATAACAAATTCCAAAGAAACACTTTAGTTCTAAACTTTGGGCAGTTCTGACCAGGCTGTGCCAGGTCTATAGTTAAGCGCTGCCTTGTCTCTACTGTTCTACAATGTGTTTCAAACATACATTAAAGTGGACGTGAAGCAGAAGATTAATTATAGACATTATTAAGTGTTTTGCTATGTATTTTTAGAAAAGTATATATAAAAGCGGTTACACGTTAAATTATAATAGGTTTTGCGACGATATTAT
>JAODTR010003715.1:2500-12584 GCA_025399935.1 Amblyopsis rosae
TCTCATCATTTCCTTTCAATTTAGCCTCCTTGTCTCTTCCATGCTGACACACACACACACACACAAACACACATAAATATATGAAATGTGTAATGTTCTCCCATGTGCTTTGTATGCTCTCTCACGCAGGTGCATGCACCATACTTATTTTACCAATGCAAGAAGATGTCGCAGAATACATCAAATGCACAACAATGTCCACACTAGCCGAGATCACCTGCTAATTGTGCTTTGTGCCTCCGGTAATTCTGGAATGGCTGCATACTGTACCTTAGAGCTCACATGTAAACACACGTGCCCTGCCACGCACACATGCATGCCTGTCTTCAGGGAATGAGATGTGAGAGGGAGAGATCAGGGAGTTGACTGCAAGGTAACTGATATAAATACCCCTCATTATCATGTGACAGTGTACTTCTCACCTAGAGCAGGGCTGAGCCATTACCGAGGTTTCACAAAAGCACAGCGAGGCGCAGACACATCTGCATACAGATGCATCGGTGGATACAGTATTTAGACCTTTCTGAATTCTAGATGTTCTGTGTCTGTGCAAATTGTTACATACGAATATCTTATCACGTAGCTTACATTTTACAGTCAACTATAGATTATTAATATTGCAATCATGAAAATGGGCCCTAAATATAGATATGTTACATGTTACATTCAGAAACTGTTATATTCTACTTATTATTTTGTCTTCCAACTGCCAGTAAAAAAAAACAAAAAAAAACATTATCCACGTTATTATAAACATTATTCTCCAGTTACACTTGTTACAAAAATAGCTTCACCAAAAGTATTACTGTAGCATTTGTCAGCATTATTGAGATCCATGCAGAACTGCCTTAAAGCGGTTATGACTGGATTTCACAAGTCCAAATGTTCCACCTAAATATTTCTTAATGTTTCAAAAAAAAAATCTTATTTCACTTATTGTAAAAGCATGACCCAGTCACACTGCAGAAGGCAATAACCATTTTCATCCCTGAAGCATTTTGATTACCTTACTACACCAAAAAAAGAAATAGCAGGCTTGTGTATTTTTTCCTCCGGCCAACTGTAAATAACATTAACCTACAGAATAATTAATATCACGTTCAATGTGAGCATTGAAGAACAAACTAGACAAGGGACAAATGTATCCTGCACTACACTGGAGAAAGCAGCTCTCCCCCCTCATTGGTGATGAAGCAGATGATAATGATAGATGGCGGAGTGTTTCATGGGGTCGTTATTAGGCAGGAAGCCGCAGCGCTGGCCAACGCAAGGGGAATCAATACGCCCAGGATCGGTTACAATATTTAGGTCACATGACTCCTCGACCAAAATAAAGCAGGATGTGAAATATTGTTGGGTACGATGCCGGGATGAGAACTCAGCTGAAACCAGGGGAAGGGAGAGGGGAGGATTGAGTGAAAAGAGTTCAACAGAAACACATTGATATTTACATATAGAACAATAGAAACATCGTATAGGTGAGGATTTCCTCATTAAGGCCACCTGCAGCATAATATTATGAGGAGTATTATAATCATTATTATGTCCTTGAAATCACATAATACACACAGAATCCACGCCCTAGTATTGCAATTGTTTTAACCTGGTACAGACAGTAATCCAGCAATCAATGTATAATGGAAAATAAAAATGTAGTATGTTGTGTTTTCATACATTTGTTGCTGTATAAAAACAATACAACAGATGCGTAATTGAATACAGCTACATATCATAAATATGATACTTACAGTGTTCCCTTGTTTGCTATTCAAGCTTAACTTTAAGAACATCATATTTTAGTTATTAATTTCTCAGACGGCTTGGCTCAGTAATGCCGCCAGCCTGTCCGAATGGACAACACACAACTGAGGGCAGAAAGATGAGCAATGAAAGAGAGCGATTGCATTTCCTCTTTATAATAAAGCTTTTAAACTTTTAGCTGAATCAAATGTTCCTTTCCCCGTCTCTATCGTGGGATGGAGGTGGAAGGGGGGTGAAATATTGGACCAGGAATGTCAAGGCAAAGAGACATTTAGGGAAAACAGTTGTGTTGGATTTGACTGTTTGAGCGCAACAGCCCACTCTAAATTAGATCATTTCCATTTTGGTCTGCAGCACTGTGGCTCAAGACATTATATATCAGATTATAACAGACTCCGCTACTTCAGCTATTTGTGTTTGTGTGTGTGTGTGTGTGTGTGTGCGTGTGTGTGTGTGTGTGCGTGTGTGTGTGTGTTTGCGAATTTCAATGCGGTTTAAATGTATTTGTGTGTGTGTGTGTGTGTGTGTGCACATTTCAATGCTATATAAATGTCTGTCTCTGTGATTATGTGTGTGTGTGTGTATATGTGCGCGCACACGCTCAAGTGTTTGTGTAATTAATTGGGGATTTCTGCGCCTATTCAGAAGGAGTTGACCTCTGACCTCTTTAACAAGCGCCAGCCCCGCCCCCCTCTCTGTCCTGTAGTCTCTCAATCTCACACAGCGTTAAGGGAAATTAGTCACACACTTAACCACACACACCCTGCCCTTTGTTAAGTGACTCCCGAAGTGTGTCAAAGGGGTTTCATGGTTGCCTTAAACAGGCCCCCTTGTCCCTTCTCCCAGACCACAGACGTCCTCAGGTTCATCACGGCACTCAACCTTGGACTTGTGACCCCTGCAAGCACTGAGTTTTCTACTTTGTGTCCCCACACACACACACACAGACACACACAAACACATACGCACGCACACACACACACACATTTTCTCCGCCCGTGGTTCGCCAATGCAAAATGGTGGAAGTGTGTTCTGCGGTTGTTGGTTTGTGTTCTCGCACTCGCAGGCTATTTCATCAGATTGATTATTAGAGGAGCCCAGCAGCTTGCATGGCTTGCATTCATCTCAATATGTTTAAATGATGGTGGTGGACTGGGGAAGAAATATCATTTTACACTGTTAAACCGTTTCATGAGCCAACATGGAAGCAGTGTACCGTACAGGCTGATAAAAGAACGTATTTTCTGATTAGACATTCAATATCAAGAGAAGCCAATATGTTAGTGTTACGCTGTTGTGACAATACTGAACCATTTAGTGAACCATTATATTCCATAATGCCATATT
Source organism: Amblyopsis rosae (assembly GCA_025399935.1). Lineage (NCBI taxonomy): Eukaryota > Metazoa > Chordata > Actinopteri > Percopsiformes > Amblyopsidae > Amblyopsis > Amblyopsis rosae. Next base: position 5,609 of record JAODTR010003715.1, read on the forward strand.
CAGTTGGAGTAATATTTATTTACAGTATCATAATGTAAATAATATTAATTATATACATGTCTATATAATTATGAAGTAAAATGAATGCTAGTATGTACTTTGGTTTATGACAAGGAACTGATAGTATATGTGTGTGTATATATGTATATATATATATATATAGTCCTATAAACAAATGTTATAAAACAGTAAAACTATCGCTTTACTGATGCTAAAGCTAAAGAAAAGCAATTGTTTTAAATTAAAATGCTCATCAAATAATTAGACTACATTGCAGTAACGTCTAAACACCATGTAGGTGTACAACACATTACAGCGCATTCAAAGAGCCCTTTATGAACAAGCTCTATCAAAAAAACATTGTGTGCAAATGTGTGTGCGTACAGGTGCCCTTGTGCATTTGCAGACGCACACGTGAAGCCGCGAGGAGGATGTGCTGATGACCCAAAGTGTCTGCCCGTTATCGATCGCCCACAGAGAAGTTGCTAAAAGTCTCACTGCTAATCGCGGTAGCGCGGCGGGCTATAGATAATGACGCGTAATGAGCTAATGACATGCTGAAATATTTAGTAGCGTCGCAATAAGGTTGCACTATTAGAGGTTGTGGAGGTCATTAGAGGACTGTCTGAGGGACGCCTTCTTCGATTAGTAACACCCAAGGCCCCCGTCTTTGTTGGCCCCCAGAGCTACAGATAGAACACCACATCTGCCACATACACACACGCACCAACACACCAACACACACATATGATGGTACACATATGTAGGCAGGCATATGCACAGTCTCACAGACACTTTATCTAATCCAACACACACACACGCACATTCACACACACGCATACACACTAAAATACACCCTCATGGTCACACACGTAAAGAAAGGAGAGAGAAAAGAGTGGCTCCATAGTATTAGGAGTTAGACCATTGATCGTTCAGCTTTTAAGAGAATGACCTTTTAGAGAGGGCTCTACCAGCCTTGATAAATCTGATCTGGGGCCATCTGTGTCTGGGAGGGGGCATCCGTGCATGGATGGGACCCCAGAGAGGAGACAGGAGAGAAGTAAAGGAGAGAGCATTGAAGAAGAAATAAAGATATATAGACGCTGATTAAAGCATTAACTGAGACTGTTTATGGCGTGTTGGAGTGTGTTGGAGTGTGGCGTGAGCTAGCCCTGTGCACAGATACAAGCCCTAACCAGTCTGCTTGGCAGCTCTGGAGTTTATAAAGCCATCTAATAGGCTATCAATAAGAATGGCTTAATTGCACAATGACTATTGACGATAGCTTTAAACATGTCAGAGTTTGCTAGAACAAGCTAATAGAGATCAGATTGTCTTAAATTGCAGTCAATCTGTTTCTACGTACTGCAAGCCAAATTCAGTGTGACAAAGTCAATTGAGCTCAATTTTAACGCTACATGCTCCTGAGATACATTAGCCTATCCTCTCGAATTTCTGTACTGCTTTTGAAGAATGTTTATATTAAATTAAAGTTTACTTTGAGAGATGGGCCCAGTAAAAGCTTTTTTTAACCCACTCAGTCACTGTGTTTTGAATAGTATTTTTCAACCGAAATGTGAACGTACACTTACATTCACTGACAGTAATATTGAAACCCTTTTATGTGTGTAATACATTTTTATCATTTTTATAAATAAAAAGTTTAGAGTGTACATTTCAATCACCCTGAAGGATTTAGTTACAGATCAGCTTCTGGAATTGCACCCGTGAAGTTCAGAGCATATGCCCCATCCTCCCTAAACATCCCTTAATAATCCATTTTACTTGCTTGCTAATAGAAATAAAATATAAAAATGCCCTTCCTCAGCAACTTTTGCAGTGGTTTCAATGAGCAAGGCACCTGATCAAATACCTTGCTTCATTAGAAATGCACGACTACATGAGTTTCACAAACAAGCGAAGGCATCATATCATAGCTAAACAAGTATCACCATGTATATTTATCTTCAGTAGGTTTTGGGAACAATTTGAACGATACAAAATACTTACTGTTTTACCCCTTGATTAACAAACTGACCACTAGGTGTACCACTAACTGTCATTTGTACATCAAAGGAGGGTAGCGTAGATAAGCCCACACAGACATACGCTTTCTCTCAAACACACACACACACACACGTACACAGGCATACAATGGGCCCACCTGGATAGGACATAGTGTGTTCGGCAAAGTCCACAGTAAAGACGCAAACAAACCCAGACTTTTCCCTGTACCCTGAAACTGCTGCGCTAACGTTAACCCAAACTATCTTTAAGCAAACAAACAATCAAAACAAACACGCACACACACACACACACACACACACACACACACACTCTCTCTCTCGCTCTCTTTCTCTCATACACACAAAGATGCGCATACACACACTCCCTTGCCGGCACAAAAGACACACTTGCACTCGCACACACCATTACTCTTTCTCCCTCTCTATCTAGTGCCTTTAATTCCCTTTGGAAAAGACAGGTGCGAGCGTTGATTGAGCCTGAGCCTGAGCCTGTTTCAGCCCCCTCGCTCCCAGTGTGCATCCAGCTGTACTCTCCAGCCCACTGAGATCGATGGCCGGCCAGCGAGCCTACCAGCCAGCCGGCCGGCAGGCAGGCAGGCAGTCAACCAGGCTACGCCCAGCGGGCAGAGGGGACCTAAGGCTCTCCCGCTGCCCCTGCATGCTACCGCGCTTCACTGGGCGCATTGGGCAGCTCACAGCAGGGCAGCGCGCCGTGCCAAGCCCAGTCACTGCATGGAGGCTGGGCCGCAGGGCAGGGCAGGGCAGGGGGAGTGGAGGCTGGACATCCACCCATCTCTCTGACACCCCTCCCATCAGACACCTTTCCCTCACACCCTCCTCCATTTACCGCCTCGCCTCTGTTAGGCCATGCTCTGGCCCTCTCTCCCTCCCTCGCTCCATCACTCTCCCTCTCTCTCTCTCCCTCCCTGCACTCTCTCTCTCTCTCTCTCTCTCTCTCTCTCTCTCTCTCTCTCTCTCCATCTCTGTTAATCTCTGTCTCTCCCTCCCTCCCCCGTTCTCTCTCTCCCTCTCTTTCTCTCTCTTTCCATCTCTCTTCATCTCTCTCTCTCTCTCTCCCTCTCTCTCTCGCTCCCTCCCTCCCTCTCTCTCTTTCTCTCTCTCTCTCTCCTCGCTCCATCCATCTTGGAGCTACTTTGATTCAGGCATCTCTCTCCTTCCATCCTGTAGCCCCAGCCTCTCTCTCCCTCTCTCTCCCTCCCTCCCTCTCTCTCTTTCTCTCTCTCCTTCCATCCTGTAGCCCCAGCCTCTCTCCAGCCAACCACCGTTTCCTATTGATTTATTGATTGCTGTCTGCCTGTGGGAGAGCGGCTGCAGTCTCCCCCTGCTCTCCCGCTGCATGGATTTGTCTTCCCCCCCTTTACCTTCTTTTCTCCCACCTCTCTCCCTACCCTCTCTGTCGATGCAGCGACTCCGAAACGGGAATTAGAGAGAGCAGAGGAGTCCAATTTGCTGGGAAAAATCAGCCTCACCCCCCACCCACCCCCCCGTCGCTCGTCTTTCTCCTGATCTGCGTCCATCGTTCTCGTCGTCCCGACATCTCTGAACCTCTCATGCGTTATCCACCTCGTCTCCTGTTTTGCTTAACCCTGTTAGCTGCACCGCTGTTACTGCTGAGTGGCTAGATCGCCATTTGCTTATAAAGAAAGAAAAAAACATTTAAAAAACACACATGATGCTATTGGGGTAACACTTGACAATAAAGACACAATAGAGACCTTTTACTATTGCAAATAATACTAAATATAATTACTCACGAAATTAGGAAAAAAAAATGGTTTACAGATATTTTCTAGTTTCTGCTTTTGTTCTAGATTAATACGTGTTTTTGTTTAGTTACTGTTAAGTTGAACGATAAAGCAATGATCAATCAGCTATTATATTCAGACGTTAATATTCAGACAATGTTATGGTACTATGCTGCAGGGTTTGTTAACTCCACACTCAGAAATAGGCCAATACCTGCTTTGAATGACTGAACGTGTCAAACAAACCACTTTTCCTGCTGTTTTGTCTCCCCAGGACAAACAATCGCCTATTGTGTCGGTGCAGCATTTTAAGCTAATGTTACCATGCCACCTGTCTGTTGTGTGGTCTTACAACAATCATCTTTGTATTAGCTAGCGCCCCACCACAAACAGTAGACCACCTGCCCGTTGTGAAATAAACCACAGGTAATTTCCAGCACCACGGGACCGCAGCATTAGCGCGTGTGCTGCTTTTGCTGGCGGAATAAAGACCCCGGTCTTGTCCCACTGTCCTCGGCCACATGGGGATTTAGTGCAGGTCACAGAGGAAAGCATCTGATTATCTGACCTCTCAGGTCAACTTTCAGCTCTCCAGCGTTGGAACAATGGGATCAAGCCTAATGGATGGCCGAACGCATTGGCAGAGGGGAGAGAAAACAGGCTCAGTGAAAGAGAACGGGACACTCAATCAGATTTACCCTGTAAGGGCCCCTAAATTGGGGAACAACTTGACTCCAGTGGCACTCAGTCCCAACAATAACACACGGATGCAGATGACACATACAGTTCAGTACAGGCGCACCGGCACACACACACACTTACTATATTACTTACTAACTGATTGGCTGTGTCTGTGTGTGAGTGTGCGCGTGTGTGTGCGTGTGTGTGTGTGTGTGTGTGTGTGTGCTCTGGCGATACCTAAGAGGCTTCTCCAGGAAAGAAATGGGGTTCCTCGTCCCTGCGACAGCGTCCCGAGCGAGGGGGGAAGGGTGGTGTTGGAACAGCAGCTTCCAGGAACAGACTGCAGTTGCAGTAAGGCTCCAGTGAGCAGCGCTCCTGTTATTGATAGAATCCACACTCCAGAGAGGCCAGCAAGAGGGCCAGATTAGTTTTCTGACTGGAACCTAGTTAGCTCCTCAGAGGGGGAAGATGAGATACACCTGAGGCCCTCAAGACACAGACAGACAGACAGACAGACAGACAGACAGACAGGCTGCAGGGACCTAACCCCCCCTTCCCATAGGCATACACGCACACACACACACACACGTATAGACATACAACACACACATACACATACTGTAAGCTGATGTATGTACACGCACACACACATGTATAGACATACAGCACACACATACACATAAGCTGGTGTATGTACACACACACACACAAATGAAAACACTCCCATAAATAAACACGTAAACACACACAGACACACACACACCTAGCTAGTCTCACCGTCTGACGCCACCACCCCGGTAGCAGCAGGGGAAGGGGGGGTCTGCAGGCCAGAGAGTAGCAGGACAAGGACAGACGTCTCCCAGGCTGTCTGGCTGCCGACAGGTCTTATCGATCAATAACACAGTCTCTCTCTCTCTCTCTCTCTCTCTCTCTCTCTCTCTCTCTCTCTCTCTCTCCTTTCCTCGCTCTCTTATTTGATAATTCCCTGTCGGCTCTCTTTCCCTTGTACTTCTTTTCTTCCTCTCCCCCTCTCTCTCTCTCTCTCTCTCTCTCTCTCTCTCTCTTTCTCTCTCTCTCCCACACACACTCTCTTTCATTTCCATTTCATTTTCTATCCTTGTCCGCCGCTTCTCTGCTGTTCATTTGCGCTTTCTTGTTCTCTCTCTCTCTTTTTCTTTCTCTCCATTTGAGACCATTGTCGGTAGTCCTGCCCCCCCCACCCACACACACACACACACACACACCACCACCACCATTAATAAAATGCCCACTGCCATCCTCTCATTATCCTTCATCAGTCTCTACCGCTTCCTTTCAAACGCACACTCAAGTGCACAAATGCGTGTAAACACAGGAGACAGTGAAAGAAAGAGAATAAAGTGTGTGTGAGTGTGCGTGCGTGTGTGTGTGTGTGTGTGCGTGCGTGCTTGTGTGTGTATGCTTAACACATTCAAGATTCTGCCACCTGAGCCACAGCACCTTGCACAATGCAAATTGATTGGACACGTATTATCGATGCCAAACTGTTTCCCTCAAGCCTTGAAAATTACCCCCTCGAACTGAAACGCTTCGGTTCACTTCCCAACAGAGGGAGGCCGACGTTTAAAGACCTTTAGGCTGCAACACACAGCAGGCACTGTTTCTGTTTGGGTTAAAGCATGGGATTATAATATTAGAAGGCTCTGGCGTATAGTGCGTTGCGTGATAGAAGCCTTCAGGCCAGGAGTCAAAGTTCGGCTATCTTTGTGAAAGCAGGTATAGTCCCGAGATGGAAATCTGCAGCAAGAGAGAGTTGCAGCAAAATATGTACAGGTGAAAACATTGTGAACATTTACAAATGGTAGTCCAATATAAGTAGGTACTGGGCAATAGACTTATTAAATAGTTAAAATAGTCCAATGTTGTCAAATGTCATTCACACCTGTTTATCTGCTATGTTTAAAATAAAATTAGTCTCGCAGAGCCAGCCTTTATTTAAGTAAAGTATGGGATACAGAGCATAGCTAAATGCGTCAAGACTTGCCTAGACAGGAGAGGTGTATTGATTTTGACCTACATAACTCAATGACCATCTCGAACGTTACATTTACGGAGAGGAATTTGTTTGGAAACTAAACAACATGAGTTTGGCTTTTGCAGGTCTTGTAAACCTGTCAAATACATAGGCTACGGCTAGTGCTTAAGTTAAATACGTAGGCTACGGCTAGTGCTTAAGTTAAATCGAAAACTGAAACTAGCATCACATCGGAATTACGGGTAGAGACTTGCCTTAAGTGACAATGCTACAGCCAAAGAACATTAACAGCCAGTAACAGGCTGAGACTAAACAGAAATATCCATCCATCCATCCATCTTCATCCGCTTATCCAGAGTTGGGTCGCGGGGGCAGCAGCTTCAGCAGGGGACCCCAAACCTCCCTTTCCCAAACCACATTGGAAAGCTCTGACTGGGGGATCCCGAGGCGTTCCCAGGCCAGTGTGGAGATATAATCTCTCCACCTAG
>JAODTR010003716.1:0-12583 GCA_025399935.1 Amblyopsis rosae
CCTGGGCGCCTCCCTTGGGAGGTGTTCCAGGCACGTCCAGCTGGGAGGAGGCCTCCGGGAAGACCCAGGACTAGGTGGAGAGATTATATCGCCACACTGGCCTGGGAATGCCTCGGGATCCCCCAGTCAGAGCTTTCTAATGTGGCTCGGGAAAGGGAGGTTTGGGGTCCCTTGCTGGAGCTGCTGCCCCCGCAACCCGACTCTGGATAAGCGGATGAAGATGGATGAATGGATGGATGGTCAAATTCAGCGACTATCTCCTAATACACTATATCTGTCCAGTGTGTGCACGCTGAAAAACATAATCCTGAGTTACGTTCTACACAGCCCTGCTTGGATCTGTAAATAGGAAGACAAACGTTGCTGCAGACCGCACCACACAACACTTTCCCAGCCTTGGCAATACCTGTCCAATTTGGGAAACGTTTTAAAATCATTCAAGGCCCTTACTGACTTACAAGTGTGTAATTAGAACGCAGTACATCATGAAATGTAAATGTTTTTATGGCTTCCCGGTTACAACACTGACTCGATGTTTATGAGTTGGCAATAATGTTGAGTAAATGTATAATTTGTTATGCTCAGACTTAAAGCTGCCCTGCTCTTATTTGAGGTAGTGGTATACCAACAGCTAACAAATCCATAATCTGCAGTGATTAATGGATTGATTAATAATTATGGAGATTTTTGGCATACAGTATGCCTGTTCAAGCAATCAATCAAAATGTATTTATGAAGCACTTTAAAAAACAAAGTGCACTAACAATTATCACTTACAATATAACAATACAAGTATTAAAAGATGATCAAAAAACAATAAAAACAGAAACAAATGTTATGATGTGATATTGTTTGTATCAGAACCTGTTGCTTAGTCCCACTGTTTGTTGGTATGTGTACTGTAGGCCTACCACTTACCTGACGTGCCTGATGGTTTGTTACACACAACCATCATGGAAGACGTCCATTGAAACTGTTTGGAAAAGGGCAGGTGTCTATGACTGGCTAACATCACACCTAAAATATGCCGGCATATAGGGTTGGGTACCGAACTCTGGACTTTTAAGAGTACTGACCGAATCACGTCGGTACTAACGAGTACCAATTCGAGTTCAATCAATCAGTTCCAGATTTCGATACCTTATAGCACGTAAAGAAAGAAACGCAAGCGAGATTACATCATGCCTGCACAACCTGGAGCTTGTTCATTGTTCAACACAATCACGGCTACAGTGAGCCAAAAGCAATCTCAGTTTCATATTTTTTCTGTACTTTACTCCAGATTAATTTCGTCGTTCATGAAGGGTTACATATATCCAGCGCTAGCTGCAGGAGTCTCCATAGTTAACAATTTAGTTCTGGCCTATTTATAGATTGCTCAATGTTCACTGTGTCATCTTCAGGCTAAATGAGTTTATAATAGCCTATAGTCTTCATGTTCAATGGATAAATAGCTTTTTATTTTAGCGCATTGCACATCTATTCATCAGGGTATTTACTGCAGCCTCCGTTTAACCCTTTGAGTTTCAGGTAGGCCTGAAAGTATCAGGACCACAAGGTAGATGCAGTGTAAAACAGTTTATTCCACAAAGTTAACCACACAAGTTAAAACATGTACAATCGATACTCTATTGTAAAATAAGGCGCAGGAAGCAAAGGTCCCGCCTACATCTCAGGCCTAAGTAATAATAGGTCCTACTTAAAACTAGGCCACAACTCATAAAACTAATGCACACACAAAAAAATGCAAGTTAAATCACACCATAAATACAGGAGGACCTATAACCAGACTGACACCCAGCTAACAGGGCCCTTTCCCCCCTCCCCAACATTTCACAATGTCCAAGTCACTCAAAACCCGTAGTGCCTAAAGTTGAAGGCACAACTAATTAAGGGAAAAACTGTGTGAGAATAGCACAATTGAGCTTCCTGTAAAGACAAAGTCTGTTAGCATTTCAACAATATGCATACTGTACACTGATGTTGTCAATATAAAACTGCTAAAACACAAAATACCTTTCATCAAGGAATTCGTATACAAACACTTCCCAGGGTGGAGGCAGGTGGCTGGAGGCAACTGATACATTTAATAGCATCGGGGAACTAAAAATGACATTGATTAAAATAGGTATGCACCCATGAATAAAGAATGCATAGAGTATATATCCTAAAGAATATTTAAAACCTACCACAATGCTGCCTGCAAGGACCTCTTCTCCCAAACAATCACAAGCACAAGAAAGGAGGACCCACAGGAGCAAATATAAGGCTTACTGGCTACATCTATACAGTATATATAAAATTATTATTATTATATTATTTTCTATTACACATTCACCTGCTGCAAATCTATATAATAATTTACAACCTGAATATACTGTATCTCTTCTCATCTTTTTTCCTTCATATTACTTATATTCCTTATAATATGAAAATAGTTTGCATAATACATAAAAAATTAAGTAAGTATTGTCAGCTCTGTGTTGGTTAAATGCAAAGAACTCTCCAAGCAAATGTATTTCTATTCTAGCCTATTTTAAATGTAGTTTGGGTCATAAATCACACATTATGAAAGTTTTAAATGTTTTACTGTCAAGTTGAATAAATAATACAAAATAAAGTATGAATATAAAGTATACCCCAATTAGTAGTCTGGGCATCTGCAGTAGGTTATAATTATCTTTGTTTTATTTATTTTTCCTGGCGTAGCTTTATAGGAAGTTGTGAAGCAATGATTTTCAGATTGACAATCAAAGGACACTGTGACACCACACACACTTAAAGATCACTGTACTAATAGAATATAGAAGTGGATTACTTAAAACAACTTTTTAACTGAATAAATCACACATGATATTCATGAACCATAAATATCCTTCGCACTGTCCTAGGGGCAAAATGACCCCCAGCGAGATTCCGGACTGCTGGAAAGTTTAACCCTTGCGCTATCCTAGTGGCAAAATTACCCCCAACGCAATTCAGGACTGCTTAAAAGTTAAGCCCTCGCACTGTCCTGGGGGCAAAATTAAACTTTAAGTGAAGAAAAATTTTATAATAATGAGAGAATTGCACAATTATATACATGGCAGAAATAGGCTACACATATCGGTATCCTGGTGCATGTTTCACATACCAGAGGCATATTACTGTACTGTAGAAGCAGTATTCATCACAACACAGCCAGTGAATGTAAAGTCAAAATGGGGTAATTTATCATAAGGGGCCATGTACATGCAATGCAGCCGCTGGCAAATTAACACTTTCGAGGAACTGGAGGGTAGACAAAATTAAGCCACATTTAATTTAATGGGACAAGGTTCCCTTACATACGTCCAGGCTGGCTTGGTCACAGCATGGGACAGATGCAATACTTTGTTCTTATAGTTTTGCTTTTGCAACACAAATATTTTACATTGGTATCACAGTGTCAAATGTAACTTGGTTTGCTAAATTGGCCAATTTGTAGAAAGGATGTGAATAATATCTCAGATAGAGATAATAGGCTTTAGCTTGTTGAAGATGGCTTGGGAAATACATTGAACAAGCTGTGAACGTGGCTGGGATAATTTTCAAAAGATGTTTTGTTTATAAACACATACTGTGCGAAGTGAACATGTCAATGAACAATTATCACTGAACTAGCTTCATTATTCTGTTCCTACTTAGGAAGATAATTCTTACATCTTACTTCTTAAATATGTCATATTTATTCATGGTCAGAGTTTTATCATATTCATTTATCTAATTTTTCAAACTTGGTTCTGCATTGCGCCAAGCCCAACTGTCATATAAGGACTGTTTGAAAATAGATGCATAGGCTAAGATGGCCTGTAGGCTACATAATGGACAGCTATACAATGCCAGAGAGGAATACATTGATGGACTTGCACACTGCATCACAGGCTAAATGCATTTCAACCAACTCATCCATCATCAGCACCCAAAGGGCCTATTCTTATGTCAGTGTGTAGATTCAGGTAGCAGCTGGGTGTAGCTCTCATCACTTTTGTCAACATGTCCCTCAGGATTCTGTACAACGTGGTATAGATCCCAGAGCCCCTGATGAGTGTGCCAAAGTCTGCAATCTTCAATTATACACTTAGAATTCTAGATTATAGTATGTGGCACATACTTCACACATAATGAGCCCCTGTGCATTAGTCCCTGAAACCAGGGACTAAAAGTTAGCTTAAAGAAAGAAGGTTCAAATGATCTCTGTCGTTCATTATTTTGAAGACAGGAATTCTGATAACTCGGTAGCGAAAATACGGCAGGTGTAAATGCAAGATTATAAATGTGAACATTGCGAATGGAAAGTATTTCATGAATAATTGAATTACCCTAACAATGTAGCAGTGAAACTGAAATTTACTTTTACCAAACACATTTTGTAATTGCTAACTTTTAGAGAGAGTTCTGTAACTTTTAAATGAACAATCAGCACGTCAAAATGAAAGCCGATGCTAAAATTACCTTAGCACCACAAAATTAGAGGAAACGTGCACAAGGGTAAATGTGTGGAAATGGCGTACATGAACAGGTGATAATTGATGCATGTGCTTGTTCCTATAGTGCATGATGGGAGGTAAGATGTGACATATTCTATTTACAGTACCGTAGCTAAAAAGATATCAGTGTCATTAGTGTGCACCATTTGGTGAAGGCATATCACATGTGTGTTAAACCATAAGACCTATAACTTGTTAAACAAGTCCCATGGAAGCTGTAAACGTCTGAACGCATGCATAGTAGAACTGTGTGAATTATCAGACAGACAAGAGGCTGCCAGATGCAACCAGACACCTCCCGTATCATTACAGGTTAGAACACCATCACATCTAAAGCCTGACTTTGTCACTAAACTATGTTATTTCCCTGCCCCTTCTGAGTACATAATCACTGTCAACCATTTTCTGTCTGTCCACATGCTGTGATTGGTTCTTACTGTAAGTTGCTTCAATTTCTCGCACCATAAAATAGTTTAATTAACTGTGGTGAATGCTACTTTGTGACTCTTCAGTAACTATTCAGTTCACCCAGGTGTGTGCACTCTGTCCCTGACTAGAAATAAGTAGAACATGTTGTTTCCGCGGTTGACGCAGGACACAATGCACAAAGTAAATGATTGAGCCTGTACAAGGTTGTGCTATACAACCTTTAGCCGTAAATCAATTGACTAAACTATGAGGAAAAGAGACCAAAATGCTGAGAAATTACAGGATGTTTGTTGTACTTTCACCATTTCCTGTTGAGGAAATAGCATAGGATTGTTTAAAAGGATTTGTCCAGTAATGACGGTGGACTGATGAATCTTGCTTTAGATGACACAAGCAAAATCGATGAAGAAACAACGACGTAAGGAGCAAAGGATTTTCTGTGCTAAAAAGCAATTCTGTACTAAAAAAGATACAAACACACACACACAAGCAGTCACACAGCCAGCAAAGACAATGCAATGCAGTGCTGACAAGGCAGACTGGAATTACAGTGTTCATTAAGATGGCTTAATACTAAATCTACTGGGGGCTACATCAGACATAGTGGTTAATGCTGCTCTATATCATATCGCCATGAGCACAGACACACACAATGCACTCCTACAAAAATGTGCACAAACCTGTATGCAAAAATGTAAACATGGATAAACAATAGATTCACAGAGAAAACACACACACACACACACACACACGTCAGTAAACCAACAATCCACATGTAATAGTTATGCTTGCAGAAATCATTTAGCATATTGCTAATTGTCAGACAATGCTAACGTTGAATGTGCAGTGATAAAATCTGAATCGTGCTACATTTCACTAAGCTAGAATCACTATGGCTGTTGAACATGTATTTCTTGACCGTCTTCCTATATGCATAATGTAAAGTACTGTTCAAGACAAGATTGTTAAATATTAAATACATATTTTATTGACTAAAGTAATCGTTTTAATTACGGTTGATAAACATGTAGAGGGTGTTCAACATTTAGCCTACTATACTGTGCATAGAAATGTTTGGGTGAGTGGATGGTAAGGGGAGAAAAAGCAGCTGATTCTTATTTTTTGTAGAATTCGGCCCTCACAAGGAAAAAGGAAAGAGATTAACCCACCTTAATTAAAAAACACTTGGATATTATGTTTAGGGTAAATCAATGTGTGAGGTCACAGTGTTTGCCATATGCGTCACTGAAACTGAATGGAAATGACAACGCTAATATTTCCTGCATGACCTCCTATACACATGGGGACAATCTCCTGGCGACAGGTAGGGGAGAACAGTGAATCACAAGCTTTATGGAGTGCTCTATACTTTAATAAAGAGGATTGACTGACTATGCTTGTGGAAGTCATTTGCATTTAGAATCCTCAGCATGTTTGGTGATGACAAGTACATTAATGATATAGAATGTTAAATACAACATTTGAGGTAAAAAAATAAAAAAGACAAATGCATAAAATTCATGAATGTTTACCATATACACTGAATGTATAGATGTCAAATGCACATACAACCACCATCTACGGCAATTTTACATCCCATAGATTTCCATTCATGATTAAATAATGTCTCCTCTATAAAGTGTATTAATGCACACCCAATAGTATACTTAATTCCAGGAGCGCAGTACAAATTGGCCATTGTTAACAACGGATACAAAAGGAATAGTATTTTGGCCCTCAATTCACTTTTACTCCCAAATCTAGTCTCAAAAGTGAAAAATGTGATACAGAGAATTGTACGCACTAGAAAATCTGATAGATATGGTGACTGTTAAGGTCCACGCAGCTAGCTAGCTAAGTACTTGGAAAAAACACTTTATTTTCCTGGAGTCGTACATTAATACTGACAGCCTAATGAGTATAGAGTATGCACAGTACAGTATGTGAGTGATGTGTGCATCTGTGAGAAAGAAGGATAATATGTATGTGGGGCAAAATTAGATATTAGTATGTCTCACAGCAAGCCCACTTGAACACCTTGCTTCTTTCATGAAGCAAAATGTCGTGTAAGCATACACATTTTAAATGTAGCTATAAGTGTGAAACATATGAGAGAGGTTGTGTCAAATTGATTATGGAATGTGCTATGGGATTATGGATTATGGAATAATAAATCTGGCACAACAACAACAAAATGTTTTAAAGACCACACCCGTTAGATAAGTGTAGTCCATAGTTTCCTCTCCTCACAGAGAACACATTTGAACTTAAGGACCCATAAGGTGTGCCATCATTGATTCTCTGACATTTTTTTTAATTCACCAGAGCTAGACTATCTGGAGGCTGTAGAGAGAACAAGGAGGAAGGTGGACTTCACCTCCTCCCATCCACTCTATAATGGGCTGAAGCTGTTGCTGTTTCATCCTTCCCTTGTGCCTACAGCCATCAGACTGTATAACACTGGCTGGAATATCCACCCCAACTCCCACCTCTAAAGACGAGCCAATGGACAACGCCTTTCCCCATCACTGTTCTGCACAAGCTGCAGCAACCAGCCAATTTGACTACATGGGTCAATACAGATATATCTTATATTTTCTTTCTACTTTATCTTTCTCGTTATAGAAGCTGAACAACACACACACACACACACACACAGCATATGTTCTGTAATGATTTTCTGACCTCTCACCAGTATAGGTTCTATAGAGAGCTCAATGTTTTAAGATCCTGTTCCTCGTGTGAACAAGTTCATGCCAGTTTTTGACAACATACCTGCAGAACGTGTGGCCACACATTGTAACGGTCACAGATCGCGATGTAACGGCCGCAGCTATGACCTGCATCCAAAGAGCACAAGCCAAGAATAGGACACCAAGAGAGGACGAATTACCTTCATCATAATAAATTGAAGAAAAACTTCACTACCCCTTGTATTCATCTTGTACTGTAGGCCTGTTTATCTTGTATTCAAGATACCAGAAAACAGAACTATAATGTGTGTAGTACAGTGATCTGACCACTTTGAAAGTCACAATGTATGAACTGTGCATTAAATGAATGTACAAAGACATAGATTAGACATAGATTTACATTGTAACTGAACTCATGCCACATGTTCAGAACACTGTAAGATTTTTATTGATACATCAACATATATAAGGTCATGAATATAATTTTAGTGGCCAATCACACATGGGTGAATCACACATGGGTGAAGCATGATAGTAGAAGCAGGACTGCACCTACTGCAGTTGATCTACTGTGTGTTCCCCCGCCTAAGATGTTTATTATTGATGTTTCAGAGATTTGATATTTGTATCCTTACAGGCCAAGGTCACTTTGATGTCAGTATGGGGGAAAATTTCACAGCCCTAACCGGTTGGTGATACCTTGGAGGGGAGTCAGATCAGAGAGAATCAAATCATAAGGAACACACAGACTTGAAAGAGACATTGATATCGACAATAACACACACAAACACACACACACACGCACACTTATGGTAGTAGTGTAGCCAAAGACTGCTATATGACTGGGTTATGGGTCACAGACATATATTCAAGCTGTGTGTGTGTGTCTCCCCCAATACTAAATAGGTGTGAAGAGCTTTCTGTAGGTCTCTGCAGCAAGGCAGCGGAAGGGATCAGCATCAATCGAGGTTTCCGGAGGATTGCATAGCCTCCGTTGCAAATGAGGGCTTCTGTGAGTGGCCCCACAACCCTGGCTGTACCCTGACTACACAGACACTCTGTTCAGCATTACTGATATATAGACACACACACACATCCACATACATTATATATAAACATACAAACAGTAAGGACATTTCTTTTTTAAAACATTAATGCTTCTTGGCAATACATCTTCTAGCATTGGAAAGCTTGTTTATTTTTCTTTTAAGTGGTGGCACATTTGTAAGGAACATGTATTTATGTATGCTATGTATGTATGTATTTTAAACAGCAAACTTTGCACTGTGCAATGTGTCCAACACAAATTCCGCTTGGGGCAATAAAGTCTGTCTATTTTGTGGGTCGCGCCCATGACACATTTGCTAAATCTTCTCTGACAATGCTAAACAGCCTTTCTTTGCTGTGGACTCTTGTTTGGTGGATTGGATGATTGGGTCTGAAGGAACAAGACATATTGGCAATTTATCCATTTATTCCTGTAATGTAACAAACTGGAGCATCAGTAACACGTGGAAGACCCACACACAGCAACAAGAGCCTGGCACCTCCTGCTCATGCTGGTGGACACCAGCCTGGCCACACACTGCTGTGGGGATGGCATCCCATTCTTCAGCCAGCATTTGTCTCAAGTCAGCCAACATGGTTGTGTTGGTCACGCTAGCGCAAACAGCGCCCCCAAGTGTTCACACATTTCCTTACTTTTTGTGAGTATTATATATGCTAAAACAAAAAATAACTGATGCAAACATGACAAAAGGTTTGTCATCTAAAAGATTGAAATGGGACTAAGTTCAAAGCGCTTAGAGGATATTACATATTGGATATTAGGTCATTTTGTGAGGCTAATGTGCATGTGTGGAGCTTGACCATATACTGGAGTACTTTCAGTTCAACTCTTGTTCAGATAGCATTAAAGGTCCAAGTGTCATTGAGCATAGCACTTATATTAATGCCAACCAATGTGTCACCCCTCAGGTTTAGACCCTTATTCGTGACTTTCTTGATGATGGTAATTGAGAGGGTTAGTTTTCTTTAAAGTGCCTGCCAGAGGATGGTTTCAGTACAGCGGCAAGTGTCACATTCTTCCCTGCCATGCACTGCCTCACCAGCAGGTGGAATCAACAGAGGACCAGAAGAGAGCTTGGTTTGCTCTCATCAGTTTCATTGCAATAACTCACCTGTTTGCTATTACTGTAAAGGCAGGGTCAGTCATTCTTGCTAACTTCGAAATCCAAAAAATATATCCAGAAGGGGGCAGATCAGGGCTGAATCATCCCTGGCTGAAACCGGAATATTTTCCTTGACTACCTTGGAATTTCCACAACAACAACCAACATGTCAAAATGTGGAGCGGCATGGACACATCATATATATGTTAGGTAATTACAAACTAGCTCTACGAACTTCTCTTTGAAACTTTCCACCATTGTTGTTCTTTGTTTATAAACTGCTGTTGATCTGCCTGTCCGATCCTGATACTGCCCCCACACCCATGCGCTGTATTGCATCATGCGTAAATAGCGTTAATTTCTGAGGAAGCGCACTTACTGTACTTCGCTCCAAAGGAATGCAGGATATGCGCCCGATACGCATGGTAGGTGTATGCATAATTAAAAGCAAGTATATCGCAGGCTTTACTGTATATACTCTTGTGTTTTTTAGTTTTTTTCGTCCGGTGAAACTAACCTGAGATACATTTCAGATCTCCTTGGCGTAGTTAGAACCTATGTTTTGCTAAGACTGTTGAGTTTTGTCCCATGTGGCTATTTTATTTTGATAAAGAAACACCACCACTGTAAAGGTTTAAAAAAAATATTCAATGGTCTTTGTTAAAGTATGGCATTAGATGTTAGACAGTGTTGTCGGCATAATCAACTAAAACATTTGTAAATTGACACAAAACAGTCTCATAGTGCGACACCATATTGCTACATCTGCAGCAGTGTCTGTGTGCTGTGCCGTGTAATTGCTTATATTTTAATCCGGCGTTCTGTATAGCGCAACATAGGTCACATGACAAAGGACCAGCTACTTAATGAGGACTTTATAAATAACATTTGAGTAAGTCCCCAGGTACTGAACAGAACAGTCAGTTGTCTTAAATAGGCTTATCACCATGTTAACCCAAGAGTAGCTTTGCGTGTAGGTACAATAATTTATATTTAAAGGTAAAAGGCGGTTTATATGTAATAGTTTACTTATGTTGATCATAATATCACATATAGAACATCTTAATTCTAGAAGAATATCTGTTGGTTAAGTTTGTAATGTCACTAGACTAATTCTGATTTAGAATACGTTATATTCTTGCTATTTTTGGTTGCTGTAGTGATCTTTTCACAACCAGTGTCTGATTGTAAATACTTTATTTATTATAGTTCACAATACGAAACCTTAAGTAAGAAAGTTAAGAAGAATGAAAGGGATAGTATGTAATTCTCTGTAATGAGAGGAATACATGACAAAACAGATATGCAATGTCTCTTGTCATCATTCAAGCCTCATCTTCAGCATTGTTTAGCTATCTGGCAGTGGGTAGACAGCCTCGACTAATACTCAAAGGACAGAATAAAGGAGATGTGGTTTATTTATTTAAATCTAGCTGGCCCTGGGGTAATTCTGATTATGTTCTGAGCCTGCATGCTACCTTGAGTCTTAATTGTGGTATACGGGTGGCAATGGCACGGGGTAGAGCGCATAGTCATTGGTTCAAATCCCATTGCCTCCTAGCCAATTGTCAAGATGTTATGAGCTAGACACCTAACACTAAATGCTCCTGGTCATAGAATGGTGCCTTCATCTCACACATCGTTGTGTGAATGTGAGGCAAGATAGGTTGGAAAAGCGCTATGTAAATGCTGTCCATTTACAAGTCCATTCCATAGAAAACTAGGCTATATTGAAATTTTTTGACGTAAGTATCTTCTCACCCATTTCTGTCTCATCAGAAGAGGAATGATCAGGATCATGTTCAAAATGATCTTCCTGTGTCTATATTAGAGTCAGAATCCTCTACAAAGAGCATGTCAAGAACAATCTGGGCAGTATACCTTCAGTGATTTAACTAGTACTGTGTGTGATATTATTAGACATTACAAAGGACTTCAGGGATGAATTGTCTCTAACAGGTGACTATTCTTCACTTCATATGTACTGAAACAAACACTGATCATGACAGGCATAATGTGTATGCACACACAGTGTGTGTGTGTGTGTGCGTGTGTGTGTTGGGTCAGAAAGAGTCACATACTGGTCAGAAAGTGAACTCCTTTACTTGGTGTATGGACTCATTCCCTACCAAGAGTAGGCACTCCATCGGTTTCCTGCTGAGAACCATAGACTCAGATTTAGCGGTGCTAATCCTCATCCCAGCCGCTTCACACTTGGCTGCAAACTGATCCAGTGAGTGCTGGAGGTCACGGACCGATGACGCCATCAGGACCACATCATCTGCAAAAAACAGCGATGCCTCAAGTCCCAGGCCACCGAACTGCAACCCCTCTCCACCACGACTACTCCTCGATATCCTGCCCATGAATATCACAAACAGGATTGGTGACAAAGCGCAGGTGGGAGACCAACTCCCACCTGAAACGAGTCCGGCTTACTGCCGAGAATCCGAATCACAGCTCTCGCTTTGGGCATACAGGAATTGGATTGCCATTATAAGGGAATCCCTCACCCAATACTCTCGCAGCACCTCCCGCAGTATCTGCCATGGGACCCAGTCATACGCCTTCTCCAGAACCACAAAACACATGTAGACTGGAAGGGCATACTCCCAGGCTCCCTCCAGGATCGTTGCAAGAGTAAAGAGCTGGTCCATTGTTCCGAGACCAGGACGGAATCCGCATTGTTGTTCTTCAATCTGAGGTTCTCCAGCACCTTGGAGTAGACTTTACCAGGGAGGCTGAGTAGTGTGATACCCCTGTAATTGGCACACACTCTCTG
>JAODTR010003717.1:0-12583 GCA_025399935.1 Amblyopsis rosae
GGACTGGTCCCGTGCTATTATTTTACTGGCCCGGCCCACTTGAGATCAGATTGGGCTGTATGTGGCCCCTGAACCAAGATGAGTTTGACACCGCGGCTAAACTAATAGCTCCTTTTCCTCCAATAACTATGAGATCCCTGTCTTGAGATGAACTACATTCATTGTACTGTTGTGTTTGTGCACATTTAAATCGCACAATATGACATTTCTTCTTTACTTTTCCTCCCTTGTGTAACATTGTGTAGCTCAGCTTTCTGTTCAGGTCTGTGGTGCATATGGATTTATGAATATTATATATTTTTTAAATACTTTCTTTCTCTGGATGCTAACGCAGCCAGATTCATCCCTTTAGTGCTGACCAGGGCCATTCCCAAACGTTAGACTGTATGTCAGGTTTCTCTACCTAAATATGATTAATTAAGCATTTTCTTGTCCAGTAGGACTGTAAGTTAAACTTTAAGTCATCAGAAAAAAACTTCTGCACGCTAATATGTTCCTGCATTCCTTTGCCCTCAGCAGAACTTAGAATAATATGTTACTCATGTGATTCTACAGGGAATAACCATGTTTTTAAATTTACATGAACATATTTAATGTAAAATCACAACAACAACAGCAGCTGTATCCTACATATGTGTACAGGACATGATTAAAAACAAACGGACCCTGTGAACGCAACATTTACAACATGTGCGTAGACCTGCGTGTAACGTACCGCGTAGAAGCTAGGACGGAGTGCGGTACACAACACACACTGCATGCAGTGTCACATGTTCCCTCGTTCAGCACACACGCCCTGTGATGTAGCCCTGACACGCGTGGCTTTTTGCCCAGAGTTAATGGAGATCCGCTCCATTCAGCCACTGGAGTTTACACTCTCGATTGATCTTTGAGGACATGATTAAGATGTACATTGATTTGGACACACGCTGTTGATATTGACGTAACGCTATTTACAGTAATAATAAGTACATTGATTCCAGATGGAATCCCAACACACTTGGAGGTGTGGAGACAATCCATTCTGCTTGAGCATTATTGGAATACCCTTGCTATTGAGACACTATAGGATTTCTGCTATTTTGAGCTCAATATACATTGTATAATGTAAGTTGTAATGGAAATGCACGTTTTTGTGATTGGGTCATTAAACTTTATATTGTAAGCTTTTATTGTACACTTTTCTAGCTGATTGAAAGTCTAGGGATATGTTTATTACTATGTGAAATGTGGGACTGTGGCCCCTTTGGGACTGTACAACAGTGATTAAGGACAATAAATCATCTTGATTTTACACTTGTTGCTCTGACGCAGGTCACCTGCGAATTTCGACAAACATGTGCGTATACAGCACTACTATCAAGCTAATATTGTATATGTACAGTATATGTTTTCGGCATTGATTAGCTACACTAAAATGATGCTTTGCATTTCTGTGTTTTTCTCATCTACAGTCTCATTAATGACTTCATTATTTTCATGTACTCTACAAGGGATGTGGTTGGATCTAGCAGGGAAACATGGAGGCCAAGTGGGTTATAAAAGGGAATATGTTGTATTCTAGTAGCTGTATGATGCTACACTTATACTGTATGTACACACACACACACCCCACTCCACCAATCAGGGCATGACCTAAAATGTCTGTCTGTCACACATTGTCCACCTGCCATAGGCCATACTATATTTATAATGCACCTCGCGTTGACCATTTTGCTAGTCAATCACTTTCCGCTGCCTCAAGATAGCATTGTGTCAGCAGTGCGCTAGACCACACCTCCTGTTTAGACCAACACAGCCACCAACGCTCAAATGGGCGCAAGTGCATTTGCTAGTTAGACAACGTGGGTGCTGGACGGGAAAATGACAACTGCGTCGGCCTGAAACTAACAAAGACGTTTGCGTTCCCGCTTTGCGCCGCATTGCGCCCGTTGTAAGATAGGGCCCTAAATGGCATTTCATTGGAAGATACAGTCTTATTTTACTGTCACTAGCTGCTATACTGCCCATTCAGTGAATGGTCTTCACTCACATATATATGTGCACACACAGTATATCTGTCCTAGTAAGTTCCCAGGGAACACCAGTGAGTGAGTGTCAAGATGTGTTGGATTCATTGCTCTGTGGGTCTTATCTTGTTCCAACAGCTGTTCCAGAAACTGAAAAACCTGATGAGGCCTTATTCTGTTGAGTTTGAGTCACCGCTAGAGCTTTCTGCGCAGGGTAGGCCACGCACACATGCACACACGCTCACACGCTCACACGCTCACACGCACATCTCTTACATGTTTTATGTGTACACAGGTTACTTTTGTTTTTTGTTGATACACTCCCACGTAATAATTTAATAAAATTACTTTAGCATTTTCATTTGAGGCAGTTGATCAGAGGGCAGTCAACGGTAACCTAAATCTTTATCTTATCATAAGCAGAACCTGGTTAATAATGGTGTACCTAACCCTTAAACTAACCTCAACCTGAATAATATTAAATCTAACCTTTGTTATTGACTAGACTTCCAAAATCACGCTAAACAAAAATATAACAAGCAAGAAAATGCTTCACTCATTATGAACAACATTTTTGTTAACTTTTAATGTCCTCCTGTGGTCTACAGTGCAGAGTAGCTTCGACATTGAAATTGTATAATAGACAATTGCAACTGTAACAGAGTCTCCTGATTGGTCATTGAGCAAAGGTTATGTAACGACGGTGTGTTTGCCCTTGCCTCAGAAAGGCTATTCCATCCAGTGGCCAATTTGAATGGTCTGAATAGGAGATCAATGCCAGACTGTCGGCAGTCAGGGGACGCGGACGAATGCTAACAAGGCCGCTATACTCAGACTGACACGCTCACGGCGTGCGCACGCACACACACACAAATAGAGAGGCTTCCTGTACAGTGTTCTTGTGGACTGCAGAGCGCTACGGCTGTGCTCTGTCCCTCATACCACCCATGGAGGCGAGGGAACGGCAAAAAGCAGGGAGACTCCCTAAGAGCATCTGTCACACGCTGTGCAGCCTAGCTGCTGGCTCTAGTGCCAAGTAAAGAGCATCTTTGTCTTGTCTGTACACACCTCCGCCTGCCTAATGACACATCTCAAGCCACAATACTGCTCTTCTCCATTGTCTTGACTATATCGACATGGAACGGTGGAGTCAGGGATGCTGGAGATGAACTGATGATATTTGAACAAAAAAAAAAAAGCTCTGCGTCAATGCCATATGGGTGCTCCCCTCAGAAGCTCCGCCCCACACAAAGGACACTTATTTTCAAAGCTAGAATAGTGTGGTGTGTTGCGGTCCTATGGCGTCAATATAGTCTCCCAAATCGCGCTCGCAGAAGGTTATGTTGAGCATGTGAGGAGATATTTGACTGAAATTGACAAAGGGTGTATTATCTTACAATCACTGACTCTACCTTTAAAGGACAAGCGGAGACCACATTTTACAGCTTCTTAAAGGGATACCACCTTCCTAACAAGCACAAGCAACTTATAATAAATGTGTGTAACCATTTTGCTGTAATTCATTCTCTGCCAAAGTATATTATTACGATATTTAAACACGAACAGGTCACTCACACATCAACTCTTTCTTTCAACCAATTCAGGCAAAGAAATGATCGAGATGTACTTTGACTTTCGCCTCTACCGGCTCTGGAAGACGCGCCAGCACTCCAAACTTTTGGACTACGAGGATCTGTTGTGATGAACAACATGCCCGGACAGCAGCACCATGGAAACCTTCACAAACCGAGAGAGACGAACTGGAAACATACTGGAAATATACCAGAAATATACCGGAAACAGACTGGAAACAGACTGGAAACAAACAAGAAACAGACAGGAAACAAAAAAGAAACAGACAGGAAACAGGAAACGGACTGGAAACAGACTGGAAACAAACAGGAAACAAACAGGAAACAGACAGGAAACAGGAAACGGACTGGAAACAGACAGGAAGCAAACAAGAAACAGACAGGAAACAGACAGGAAATAGACTGGAAAGAGGAAACGGACGGGAAACAAACAGGAAACAGACAGGAAACAGACAGGAAACAAACAAGAAACAGACAGGAAACAGACAGGAAATAGACTGGAAACAGACTGGAAAGGGGAAACGGACGGGAAACAAACAGGAAACAGACAGGAAACGGACTGGAAACAGACTGAACGTAGTAGACATACCACTCAGCAACTCTTGGTGTCACAGATGCTTTCATCCTGGGGAGGATATGTTGGAAGGATGGATTGGGGGGGGGGGAGATAGGGAGAAAGAAATGTTATAGGATAGAATATGTGTGGGGGGTAATGCTTTTGTGTAGTAGGGAATGAGCTGAGCCTCCTGTTCATTAATGTTGACAGCCTCAAGGGTCAGAAGATAAGGACAGAACCATTTGAGACAAGCGCTGACTAAAGAAGATGAGCACTCAGACCCTCTTTGACCCTCTTTGACCCTCTTGAGTCTGTCTAAAATGGAAATAGTGTCTTTAAAAAAGGGAAGGAAAAAAAGGTTTTCTGTGTTATGGCTCTATTCGATTGCAGCCATCCAATAGCCATGTCTGAGACTGACCTGCTTCACACACACCGTTTAACGCTCACGCTGTCATCCATGCCCTTTGTGCTGACGATAACCCCTCCCACGTAGCTCCACGTGGCTATACATTCATATATAGATGTGTACGTATATATGACATCAGTATATAGCATCGCTTTAGTCATGCAGATTATACACTATGAGGATTATTATAATTAATTTTTTGACGTGTGTTGTAGTGCTGTTTCATATGGAACAATACTTTGAAATAACTCAGGTTTAAGCCATGGAGTAAATATTGTTTGTCTATTCTATCAGATATTGTAATCTTCATCACCACTGCTTTGTGCGAATGTATTCTGTCTCGGGAAGTTATGTTTTAGTTGGGCTTCATGTTTTCATAAAATGGTATGGAGTGCGTGCGTGCGTGCGTGCGTGCGTGCGTGCGTGCGTGCGTGCGTGTGCGCCATATACCCCAGGAGATTTCAGGTTTGAAATCCTATATTTTGTGTTGCGCCAGGCAGTTATTTCACCTTATAAAACCTCCTCTCTATTCTGCACACGCACACGCACACGCACACGCACACACGCACACGCGCACACGCACACGCACACGCACGCACACACACACGCACACGCACACACACACGCACACACACACACGCACGCACACGCACACACACACACACTCACACACTCACACACACGTCATACCCAGCCAAGTCCAGGCAAAGCCTTTGTGCTGTAGACTTGTCCTGTCGATCCATTCCACTCTCAGCAATGGATGTTAGAGGCCACTTAGCCAGCCCCTATCGAGCTTGTTGGCTCTCTCGCAGCAGATGAACAAGTCACCAGTCTGCTGGGCTGTGAGCCAGTCAAGAAATAGCAACTCTTATGCATACGCATATGTGACCAATCTGCTGGGGGGTTTGTGTTACTAGAGAACCATCTACAGCAGGGCTATTCAACTCCCGGTCCTGGAGGGCCACACCCTGCATGTATTAGATCACTCCCTGCTCCAACACACCTGATTCAAATGAACAGGTCGTTATCACAGCCTTGAATCAGGTGTGTTGGAGGGTGCGGCCCTCCAGGACCGGAGTTGAACAGCCCTGACCTAGGGGTTTATGTCGACCTGCTCTGGTGGCTCAGTCAGTGTGTGTGTGTGCGTGTGCGTGTGCGTGTTCGTGTGCGTGCGTGCGTGCGTGCGTGCGTGTGTGTGTGTGTATATGTGTGTGTGTGTGTGTGTCTGACAATTCCATTATCTGACAGTAATTGAGAAATAACATGAGGGCTAAGACATCAGCGGCTACGCTTACTACAGTGTCAAACAACGAACATTTGCACACACACACACACACACACACACACACACACACACACACACACACACACACACACACACACAGTATGCCTACAGTATATGCTCAAGCCAAGCTATTCAACATGTGTACTGTATACGGAAAGCATTTATATTTTTGCGTGGATGTGTTTGTTGACAGCATTTTTTTAAACAAGCTTTTTTTTTTTTTCGAGGGGTCGATTGGAACAGATGGTGTTCAGATACTCTTCATTTTGCATGGACAATATACAGTAGGTGGCGATGCCACTTGACCCAACCTGACCCAACCTACACACTATCAGTAAAGAATGCTGTTGTTTTAATTGTGTGGTGGGCAACTTTGTTTCATTTAATTCAATTAGTATAAATTGCACGTGATTGCAATTGAGTGAATAAAAAGCTCTGAGAAAACATTTGCCAAGCAAGGCAAATGGCCGTCCCTGGCACGGAATTCAGGCTATCGGAAATGTCTGTGCAGAGCAGAACTAACGGGGGAGCTTGAAAAACCAGGGTGGGCTATTCAGGGTAGTAAAGATGTGGCATTGAAAAGACCTGACAGGAATGGTGATCTAATTAATTCATCTATTGTGGCCAATTATCTTCATTCAGAAAGTGAATTGTACATTTTTGTTGTACATCACAAATCCATTTTGAGGAAATTACTAACACTGGATGTTCTATCAATAAACATGTATAATTTACATACAATTGAAATCGGGCTACTGTAAGAGTGAATTGACCCATTGACCCGAAGCTTGTTATCTTTTTTCTTCTGTTTTTCTTTTGTCTTTTCCCTACTTTTCTTCATCTTCTAACCCCAAAAAGCATTTCACAGGACTTCTAATTAAAGATGCAAATGTGGTTTTGTGTCTCATAATCTGTGTCTAATTTAATTCCAATTGGACATATTTGACCACACTGATCCACTGCAGAGCATATTGCACAGCATCTTCAAGCAGAGAATAAAAATTACATATTGATGCCACTTTATTACATTTGTAATATGTCGACTGCAGAAATGTTCTTCAGGCAAATCAGTTTGTTCTTCTCGATCCTTTATTGTTTTCCTACATACATTAATACGGTATGTCTTATAAAGTGTGGTGCATCACAATGTTATTGTGACGTCTCACCATCTAATAAAGAATCTGGACTGCTAAATGGAAACACTAATCTATGGACAGTAGCCTATACTGTAGGTTAAGTCATTATTGTGCTCCCCCTCAAGAAGTGATAACCAGTGACATTAACATTTTCACGTGTAAAGGTCTAAGATTGCGGTACCTCCGCACTCTAAAATGTCGGTCTAAAAATGCGTTACCTTTGACAAAACATAATTATAAGAGTATTGGACATACACGGTGCTATACAAATAATGATTTCCCTTGTGATTGTATTTCCAAAAGGAGGGTGTTATGAAATGGCCATCATCTCTGTGCACACTAGTTTCCAGATGGGCATGGGTGTTGTTTTACAGAAAAACTTAATAAGAAAATAAACCATTTTCATTATCAGGATGGTTATTATTTTTTTTTTTTTGCCTCAAGGGCAATATGAAAACACTGATAGTAATAAACAATAAGACATCAACAATGTGCAACAGGGAAGCATAATCAGATTAATAATGTTGTCTCAGCCACTTGTAAATGTCATTTTTGAGATACCTATAATTATGAATAAACAAACGAATTTGAGTAACTAACTCCCCATGGTTAAGGATGTGGCCTGTGTGAACAGATGAACACTGTATGTCTCATCTCTGACATTTCTAATAAAAACATTTGACCAGTTGCAGTTTTGTATCTAACATGAATAGTAAATACATTAATCTGCAAGGCAAATTTGAAA
This sequence comes from Amblyopsis rosae, assembly GCA_025399935.1. Classification (NCBI taxonomy): domain Eukaryota; kingdom Metazoa; phylum Chordata; class Actinopteri; order Percopsiformes; family Amblyopsidae; genus Amblyopsis; species Amblyopsis rosae. Next base: position 7,730 of record JAODTR010003717.1, read on the forward strand.
TAGTCAATCTAACCCAGTGGGTTTCAAGCCTTTTCTAGGGGCCATATTAACATGGTTAGGATAAGAATAATAACATATTCAAATTCAAATATGTATAAAGTAACATAAAAACATTAATTGTATTAAAGATATTGAAAGTACAACATTGGTTTTAACAATGGCCTCTCACAGAAAAGAACTACGATCTGACGAGTAATTTGTTTCAAAGTAATGTGATTATGGCACGGGCGACAGATTAGCCTGTTTAATTGTCAGTAATCACAAGAGATGCATACATTAGATATATTACATTATGCATTATTCCTTCAGTACATATTATTTTACAGCTCTACCATTCTGTACTGACGCAAGATAATAACATAAGCCATTGAGTTCCAGTGCGTTGGTGACAGCAGTCAACAGCAGAGGGTCAATAAAAAGGTGACATTCATAATGGAGTGATTACTGTGTCAAGACTGTAGGCTGTGAGATAATCTGGAGGAGAAGGGCTTTTCAGATTGAAGTGAAGAAACAATTTGGAACTAAAACGAGCATTTGAAATACAGTATGTGTCTTCACGATAAAAGCAGAACTTTGATGTTAATCTGTGACAGAAATTTTATATTGTGCTCGACAGGGCAGAAGCATATGCAGATGTAGTCTGTAACAAGTTGTATTCAGGAAAATACTGTATGTTTGGCTCCTTCTACTGATGAACACAGATTAGAGGGATCCAGTGGTGTGTGAGGTTCAGATGTGTTTAATCTCCCTCTCGCATGATTATTTTAACCTCCTAATCTCCAAGAAGACTCCTGCCTTTCAAGCAGTTCCATTCCAATCTCCATCCCTCTCTCTCTCTCTCTAGACATGCAAAAACACGGAATGGAAACAGCAACAGCCTCAAAAACAACACTCAATTACAGTGTTTAGCATAACGCCCTTCTTTGTCTCAGCGCTGAGTAACCTTGATTTGACCTCTGTTCTTGTTCACACCTGCATCTTCCGTACAGATTAAAGTGCATGCATGTGCACACGCATGTTCATGCTCTGCTCATCTGGGAAAGAGGGTGATAAAAAAAAGAGAAGCAATAAATAAATAAAGCAATAAATAAATAAATAAACAGGCAATGCCTGAAAGGCATTATGCGTGATGCAAAACCAACAGGAGAAAGTGCAGATTAGGCTGTAGGAATATCTTACTACTGTACGTTATAATATCCATGCAATTATGTCATGAAGGTACTATGGAGGCATAAGGTTTAGACTAGAGCATACAGTGCTAATTTTAGGAGTGACCCCGGTCACAAACCAGATTCAACCGGATTATGAGATCCTAAAATGCCTTGATGTCTTGCTAATGTGTGTTCAGGCAACAGGACTCCAAAGATGTCTGTTGCGTGTTGTGAGCATGCTAAGGCATGTATGAAAAGCTTAGCTGAGACACAGAGATCATCTTCATCAATTTGAATACCCTGGCTCAGATTCTCTACTGTATTTCACCATCGATTAACCTGATTCACTCAGTTCATCCTGGGCTCGGGGGTCAGACAATTTGCCACAACAGTACCTCGTCTCTCTCCAGCCTATCTTTATGATGTTCATAAGAGTATGGATCTACACAGTGTTCTAACCCTGCGTGCCGCATACAGGCAGCATCCACTTTAAGGTAAAAAGGCTTAGTCAGCAAAGCAGCACAAGGATTGGTGTGTGTGCGTGTGTGTGTGTGTGTGTGTGTGTGCGTGCGTGCGTGCGTGCAGCAGCTACATAAATCCACCCTGTCATCGCCCCTGCAGCCGCCCCACACAAACAGCAGCCCTCCTCGCAAACTGCTGAGTACATTATTTGGAGGTAACTGTAGGAAATGTGAATGTACCACACACACAGCCAACACACACACAGCCTACACACACACAGCCAACACACACACAGCCTACACACACACAGCCAACACATACACTGCCAACACATACAGTACACAGCCAACCGCTGCATGCGTTTTTCCCATGCAACACAGGATTGGGGTTTGGATTGTTAATGCAAATCTGTGTTTTGCCTTCAATAATCATTCAGTCCTGCTGGCATTGTGCTTGATACAATCAGAAGAGTGTGATTGGACTAGCATTAAAGGTTATGTGTGAGAGTGGTACAGCAGGGTAGCATGGCGAGACTTCAGGTTGACTTTGCCTCGAGAATCAGTGTGGAGAGCTTGGGAATCATTGTGTGTCAGGCCGGTAGTGTGTTGCTATACAGCATTAGCGTTAGCTACGGGCGTGGTTTAGGTGTGACGAAGGCGACTTGTAAACTACTTGAAAAAAACAATGGTGGGTCCTACAAACACAGGGTTGAGAAGTAACTAATAAAAAATAAAAATAAACAGTAACTGGAATCCATTACAGCTACCAGCTAAAATAGTGGAATCAGATTACAGGTATTTTAAAAAAAATTGGATTACTTCTATGATTACTTCAAATTTAAAGGAGAAGTTTGCAGAAGAAAAATGCATAAAATAATCGGCTCTAAACGTCTTAATGTCCTACTTAGATCTAACCCCTTGTGCAACATAAACGGTCACAAAAATAAAAAGATTTAGGTCATGGTAAAGCACTGATTCAATCACTTCAGCAGTACAAAACAAAGGATAATTCATTGAGACATACCAATTACATTTTCTTAATTAAAGGTACTGTACTCTATTATTAATAAATTAATATGCATAACAGCAAACCACCTGTTTCTATTTAAAACGCATAATTGGGTCAGATGGATCAGATAATTACATCACATTCCTTTAGAACTCTTCTGTTTATATCTGTCTGTTTGTTTATATGGGGCTCATGGATCATTTGTTTTGGTCTGTGATGTTTGTGCACTTGGTGTGACATCTAGTGGCAGAAAGTCATATAGATTAACTTGAACCTACATTTATTTTAGCATAAACCTTAATGATATTCATGGATAGTATTTTCTTTCTCTATATTAAAACAATTTCAGACATAAAAACTTAATAGGGCTTTGTTTATTATGATTACTTACTATACATGTGGATTAGATATATGGTTAGAATAATGAATGTACATTTTGGGCGTGTATGTGTGTGTGTGTATTATTAGCTATGCTATAATTCCGTGCATGATTCCATGCTCTATACTCACTGCTCGGTTATTGGTTAACTGGCAGTAGCACAAGAGAGCATTTGACAAGAGACCATTTGGTTGCACAAGAGCTCATTTTGATGTTAAAACAATGCCATGTGATTGCTCCTGCCACTGTGAAGCACTTAGGGAGATTAAAATCAATAATGTGCAGAGTTTATAAAATACGACTGCTTCTCCATAACTACCTGTTCAGATTCCAAGAACTGAGCTGTCGTCTTTTGACTCCAGTGCCAAGTACCTCCGCTGGGGTCTCTTTGCTTTAAAGTCATTTTTGAATAATTCACTTATTCTTTGAATATTTAATAGTTACGTTTAGCATACGGAGTAAGCTGGTCTCACCCTTCAATCATCTGATGATCTTCATTTTATTTCATAAATGTTTTTAATGTTTAACTCATTTTATTTTACTATTTGTCAGATCTATTCAGAGTCATAATACAATATCACGTTACATGTAGAGAAAAAAACACCAGAAGCATTAATTTGGGATTAGAAAGAATGATAATATATAGACTGCACTAGCCCACCCATCACTCAAATCACACCATTCTTCCTTACTGGTAATGTGTGTGCCGCAGTATATAAGCCTGTACCACAAGCTGAGCACCTCAGCTCGGATTGTGTCATGCATGTGGACCAACACTAATATAACATACAGTATGGTAACTCATATTCTGTACAATCTCACAGTAGAGTATAGCCTACATGTCAAACACACAATTAAGAGACCACTGCATCAGTTTCTCTTGATTTAAACATTTTTTTATGTATGAAATTGTATTATATTTAAATCATTCATATTTTAATACGTTTTAATAAGTGTTAAGTCTTTATTTTGTCTAAATCATCATTTAATGGACCTTTAATGTAATTAAATTAAACTTCTAACATTCACTAACTTTTCACAACAAACATCGCAGCTCTAGAGGTAGGCAAATCCGGTACAGAGATATCGCTAGAGGTTCTTTCGCCCTTTACACATGAACATTAGCCTGGTGTAACCAGACTCATTCACTTTGTGACTATGGTCTGGCAACTCTCCATTGGGAAGTGTGAACAGTCACCACCTCCTACTGGGCGTAAACCTATGGTTCATTTTGAAACTATTGGACAGCATATAACCAATCGGCATTGCTACAGATGTTTTGATCGCCTCATCTAGCTCTCCCAGGACTTTGAAACACTTGAATTCAACGTCATCTCACCAACCCACCCTGATTGGTCCGGCAGCAGGGTGGCTGTGAAAACGCTATAATGCCAACCAGGTTTCCAGACTATAATCTCAGCAAAATAAAAAAACTGATCTGAGAGCATAGGCTACATCAACATTGCAGATCGCTAACATTGATTTACCATGTAGTTGTTTACAGCTTTGTCTCTCTGTCATGGACGGGCTGCTGTATACACTATTTCCATGTGTTCATCACTCACTGAAGCCTTTACTCACTGTAGTCTACATGGATCGTCCCACCACTGCATCGGTCACTGTCATTCACTGTTTTTGGTATGTTCCAGTGGCAGAGCTGTACATTCGCTGTCTCTGGGATTCTCAATTAGAGAAAATAACTAAAAGCTTTTTTTGTCATTCACTATGAAACATTAATCGGCAAAGTATCTGAAGTGGTAGAGTAAGTACATTGGAAAATACATCCATCCATCCATCTTCATCCGCTTATCCGGAGTCGGGTCGCGGGGGCAGCAGCTTCAGCAAGGGACCCCA
>JAODTR010003718.1:0-12583 GCA_025399935.1 Amblyopsis rosae
CCCCCCCCCCCCCCCCCCCCCCCCCCCCCCCCCCCCCCCCCCCCCCCCCCCCCCCCCCCCCCCCCCCCCCCACATGGGGGTTCCAATCTCTGGCCCCAGGAAAGAGTTTCTTTCTTTATTTCTGGCTAGATTTGTTTTTAAGTAAGTGAAACTAATTAAGTGAAACTGTGATCAGTGACTAAAGGTTAGTCGCCGACTCTGTGATGTTACTTTTGTAGAGAACACATTACCGCACCTGTGTGGGTGGACAGGGCCTTAACACTTATATTCAGTTCTGTCAGAATTCACGGTTCTGAATAGAGAGAGTGAGTGTGTGTGTGTGTGAGAGAGATGGTAAGGGGGGGTTATATTAAAAGTTAAATGAGTCACCAACTTAGTGACGTTATTTTTTGTAAAGCACAGCACGTACCAAGAGACACGTTAATCGCTCGGTAACAACTCAAGTAACACGGCGTTTTCAACATGGCTGCGTGCGGTGTACCTTGTCGGAGGCCAGGATCTTGAAGGACGCCATGACCTGCTCCGCGGTGTCCGTCTCAGCGGTCTCCCGGGTCATGAAGTCGATGAAGGCCTGGAAGGTTACCACGCCCGTGTTGTTGGAGTCCACCAGGGTCATGATGCGGGCAAACTCTACCTCTCCCTGCATGCGGGGATTGGCGGCGGCGGCACCACAGTTAGCAAGCTACGCGCGAGCCTGAGGTGCGTTCAGAATTGACATTTTAAGGCTTTGTGTGAACTTTCCAAAGTTATTTAACCCTTTGTTCAGAGTCAATGTGTTCGCCGAGGACTACCTCCTCAGACCTTTTGCAAACGTTCACGCCCTTTCACGTAAACTCTCACCTCAGGTATATCAATACTCGTCATGGTTACAAAACCTAACCATATTTTTAATAGCATTACAATAGCGTGAACCATCTGCCAATTACACTACTGAAAAGGGATATTTTATCGAACTAAATCAAGTAAAATGTTAAGATGGTGGTGAACTAGGTACTGCTAGCCTACCAGAGGTGTGTCCTCACTCACCAGATCATAACCCATGGAGATGAGGCACGCACGGAAGTCATCGGGATCCATCATGCCGTTTCTCTTCTGCAAAGGACACATGACAAGTTAAAATGGAAATAATCAGACCCTTGTACAGTAGGCCATTTTGTGGCTTTTGTGTAATTGTGTTATTATAAAGGGTTTCATCCAATAGTAACTGAAATCTTTCAAATCCCATTTTGAATTCCTTTATTATGTAATCTGATCTTGACCCAATATTAAAAACGATCTCAGCCTGGGTGTCAAGAGCACGCGCACATGTCCCTGTGTGTGTGTGTGTGTGTGTGTGTAGGGCCTCCAGCTGTGGTGTGACCTGTGTGCATGAATGTGTGTTCACAGTGCCTAAACTAGAGCCCAGCCTTAGCTCAGCTGAGACAAAGGCATTGGAATGGTAACAAAGACTAATACATTTCTATGAGAGGAAAATGATCGGGGAACAGTTCTAGTACACGTGGAAGACCTCTGCTCTACAGTATGTAACTAAGGGACCTGTCTCCTGTGTTACACGTGGATGATTGCGTGCCTCTCGTCTCGCCCTACTTCCCGGGGCTGTGAGGCCTCACCCTGTCAAAGTGGTTGAATGAGGCCCTGAACTCGTTGAGCTGCTCCTGGCTGATGCCCTTGGCGTCGCGGGTCAGGATCTGGTTCTCCACCTCGTTGATGGTCCTGGCGATGGTGGTGAGCAGCTGCTCCCAGCCCACGCGGATGTGCTGCGCCGTGGGATGATGGAGAGAGAGAGAGAGAGGGAGGGAGAGACATGTGGGGCAGGTGTCAAGAGAGAGGGTGAGAAGAGAGAGAGAACAAGGTGAGCCCACATGATACCTGCATGTGTGATTACATATAGCCTTCTGTTCAATATGGCCACACGCTGTACTGTTCCTCTGTGTGCCGTACCAGGGATTAGCAAACGACTCACCCCAGAGAAGAGCGCTTCATAGCTCCTGACAACACCAAATATAGTAGGCGAATAATAAAACTTAAATATCAACCAGGTAGGACTTCTAAATAATAAAACTTAAATAACAAAGTCTGTTCAACAAGTCTGTTCACAGTGTTCCTGAACTCCGAGGAGAAAATTGAGTGTATGCAATGAAATGTTGTTAATGGGGTTTATGAGACTATTTGTTATTGTGCGTGCGCTCCTGTACCTCCATTGTGTAGTTGGTGTGCTTGTTGTCGAAGATGAGGGACTCCTGGCTGAGCTGGTGGTCTCCCTCCAGCTTGTCGATGTTGGATTTGTAGTTGATGATGTTCTGCTCGTACTGCTTCAGGCTGTTCATCTGTTCCTCCAGGGAGCCGGCGATGTCCACGGACACGTGGCCGATCTCCTGCAGGGGGCACAAGAGTGGGGTGGTGGGGGGGGGTGCAGGGTTCACAAGTGCTTCTACCTCATAACACCCCCACTGGCAGTGGCGCAGGAGATGTGTTTTAGGTGGGGGAGGCGAAAGAGTGAGCCTGTATGTAACTATGTTTGAGTTATTTACTTTAATGTATAGCCAAGTTAGCCCGTACGGCATGTCGCAGTTATATGTTTGCTTTCTTATGAAAACTGGTGTACTGGTGGCCTATTAATCTATTGAGATGTATGTGTATGTATGTATGTATGTACATTATATGTGTGTGTTGTTTTGAATAGACAGCTCAGGGCAACAGGGGTCTCGATGCCCTTGTGGATTACGACAGTTTTGTCTCTGGTGTTGCGTGCGACTCAGCCGTTTCCATGGCTATTGTCAGTGCAGTGTACAGTCGCACTGTACCTCCATCTTGGTTTGGATCCAGGGTCCGATAATGTTGGCCTGGGCAGCGAACTGGCGCCTCAGCCTCTCGTTGGCCTGCTGTCTGGCCACCTCCTCCTGGAGCATTTGGTCTCTAAGGGGCACGAGGTGCTTCACCTGTAGGGGGCAGTAGAGCGCTGAATACATGTCTTCAATACACAAGGGACTCTTATTTTTAATTTAAGGTTAAGAGATGACCATTTCCAAATACACTGAGTCATGGAAACTTCAGCACCCATGATCTGTGTTAGGAACACAGTTAAAGGTTCTTTAGTTGATACTGTAAATGAGATGCCCTTTGAAGTGTTATTTCCGTTTTGAATATTTGTTTTGGTCATAACCGGGTCTTCATCTCGGAGAAAGACATTTTACAAGTCACTTTAATTTCCCCTGGGAGTGTGCAGGCAGAGGATAAGGTGCCACTGGGAACTACTTTACAGTACTCCCTGTCTTGTCAGTATGTGTGTATGCCAAATTACCGATACACCTTCCACAACTCTCACCGACCGTTAAAGGTGGAGTCAGTTATTCTGGAGAAAGATTGTTTAACTCAAAATAAAAACACATCTCCATTCATTACCATAGGGTGCTCCCTTGGAAGCTCCCCCCCCCCCACACACACACACACACTGGAAACACATTGTAATGGCTAGGATGGGCTAGTGGTGCGGTCTGCACCACTTTGTTTGCATTTTCATTTAAAAAGCATGGAGTAGAAACACCAGAACACACACACACACACACACACACACACACACAGCACGAGCAGCTAAGCGCACCGCCATAAAACATTCTCTAAATTTTACTGACATTTTTTCTTAAAAAATAAAATTATATTATCATACAATTGCTGATGCCACCTTTAATCCCTGCCAACTCGCTTGATTCGACTCACGGTGTCCCACTTGTTGCTGACGTCCTGCGGGGTGAGGTTGGTGTAAGGGTTGATCCCGGACAGCTTGATGCCGTAGGTCTGGGCGATCTTCAGGATCTCCTGGTGGATGCCCATGGTGGCCATGCGCTCCTTGTCCGCCTCGGGCAGCGTGGCCTTGAACTGGTCGTGGGCCGTGATGAGGCTCTGGACAGGAGGTGGAGAGGGCCCCGCTGAATCACAGTGCACGGCTGCTAACTGTTAAGGGAGGCCTATTGTAGCTCTGGCTGGTGTGTTCCTGCTAGCTTGCGCGTGGAGGGAAACACACCTTGGCGGCTCTATGGCCTCTTTTGTTACACAACTTTGTTACAAAACGAGAATGCAGCGCAACAGTTGCCACCATCAGTCAGAAGGAGTCCAACGGCATACTAATATCATGCTACTCATTAACTGTCTTTGAAGGTCAGACTTTTGCTGTCTGGTGTACATTAGGAACTCTGGGAGTTCGGTTTAAACTGGACTATCTTCTAAATAGATATCAACTCAAACTGATTTAGAAGCCAAACTGTAAACGTCAATGGTCAAAGGGCAGCCATTTGGTGTGAACACAGTAGCTTGACCTATTATTTTGATCTTAAATTATGACTTTTATCATGTACTATTTTAACGTTAAATTATGGCTTTTATCACGTACTATTTTGACGTTACATTATGGCTTTTATCACATACCATCTCATTTTTATACCCCTTTTGTTTTATTGCTAATTTAATTTGAACATTTCATCCTTTGTTTTTTTCACAGTGCTTTTTGAAGCATTTATATGCGTGTAATCTCTTATTAGTAAAGCAATCAGAGCTGCATCTCCTGTGTGAATGATGCTATATAAATAAAGTGTATTATTAGTATTATGTGTGTGTGCGTCTGTGCACCTGGATCTCCTCAATACTGTGGACAATGAACATGTCCTGCAGGTCCTCCATGGCTCCGTCCATCCAGTTGTTGAAGGGCGCCGCCCTCTTGGCGAACTCCAGGTACAGCTGGTCAATGGTCTCCCACAGCTTCTCCACACGCTGCAAACACGGCAAACGGCAACCGTTACAGTTGGTTATTAAGGGGGAGTGGATATGGCCAGAAATACATCTATTACATAATATACACTGCAGAAATGCCCTATCAAATATAAGTGCAAAAAAAGTTACGAGCTTGCTTCTGCTTAAAACAAGCACATTTGGCTGCAAGTGCAGGAAGTGAAACTCATTTGATTTCTTAAAATAAATGCACATTTACTTAAATTAAGTCACTAGAGAAGTAATTCAGAATAATTATAAAAGTAATTTATAATAGAAACAAGTCCTACTAGATATTCAATCTATAAACAAGATGATCATATTGGATTTGATATAGGTTTTGCTATCACAGTATATCAGATGATCTTGTCATCGATTATGGAACAACAATAGATAGTATATAATGAGACTTAAATAAACGTTATTTCTATAGCTAGGGGTCAAAGTGCTTTACAGTAAAATTAATAAAATAACCCACTGCACACTTAAAAAGTACAAAATGCAAATAAAAAAGACAGCACAGCGTAATGCTAATGAAAATCTTGTCTTAAAAGATGTCTTACGGGGTTTTTTAACAATGTATGCTTTATCAGATGTCTTGTCTCCAATGTAGAAGCTAAGTATGGCCCGCCTCTAGTCTAGTGTGGTTTTATGGGTGTATTTGATTTTATTGTTTGTTTTCAGACTTTTGTTTTCACTTCTCCTGTGTTTGTTGTGTCTATCTTCAAGTTGGCTTTCTGTGTTTTTACTTTATACCTGTCCTGTTGGTATTGGTCATGTAAAGCACTTTGTGATTTCATATCTGTGGAAAGCGCTACATAAATAAATGTACTTACTATTACATACGAGTCAACAAGCAACACGCTCTGACCTTTAAACTGTTACTGAAGCCTGCTCATTTAGAATAGAAGTAAAACAACACATTGTTTTCCTGTATGCCTCTTCCACCTGCCCTGCCTCCAATATCTCCCCAGGGGGCGTACTGTACCTCCAGGGAGTCCCTCCTCTTCTGAGTTAGGGTACCCAGGTTGTCCCACTGGTCACAGATGCCCTGGCAACGGGAGTTGACCACAGCTGCATCGTGGTAGTCAAGCTCACTGGTGCAAACACATGAGCATTAGTGGGCTTGTTAAGGGTTAATAATAATAATAATAATAATATTAATAATACATTTTAATTCTTTTATGGTTGTTAATACTGTATATTTGTTTGTTGTTATGCTATTGGGTAGCCAGGCTCTTCTCTCAGTTCAATTTGTTTCGCTGAGATTACGGTCTGGAAACCCTGATCACATTAGCGTTCTCACAGCCACCCTGCTGGCACTAACCAGGGTAGGTTAGTGAGACGACGTGTGTTGCTAAATGGTGGTAGAGCTAGATGAGGTGACCAAAACAGTTGGTTCAACGCTGTCAAATAGTTTCAAAATGGAGCGTGGCCGGAACAGGTCAGGGTTAACTAAAAGGTCAGGTAAGTTAGTACGTAACTTCTACTAAGTTCTAGTAACTTCTGTCAGCCCTACGTTCGTACACCATTACAGATGCTGGTTTACGGTAAGCTACAGTAGGAGTCCTTTGCATGCCAAATTAAATAATTTTCTATGTGAGGACAGTCCACTGAAACATTGCTTGATGATCTCTAAGTGGCTAATAGTTAGCATTCGATACTGTGCTCCAGATCACGTCAACGGCATGAGCTGCAGACCTCCGCAGGCCGTTAATGGAAGAGACTCCAGCCCATCCGTGGGCCCCTCAATAATTTCCCCACCCCACCCCCGTTATTAATTAATATTCCTCCATCGCCTCTTTTGTTCTTCCCCTTCAGTGTAGCGCCGATGAATGCTTCTCCTCCCACCCCCTTCACCTTGTCCTGTCACTCATCTCTACATCATGTTGGCATGGCTGCCCCTCCTCCCCCTTCGCCATCTGTGCTTCCTGTGAGGGAAGACATGCCTTCTAACCTCCGGCCCTCCTCGACAGCTGCGTTTTGAAGGGCGGTGGGGAGGATTAGGTGAATTGGAAACTCAGCGTACCGTAAACTCGTGAATATAATGATGAAAATGCATCGTGTAGATGTAGTGCTGAATCGAAATAAAAGTATATTTCACGTTATTTAAGTCAAAGCACATTTATTTGCATTCACGTCAAAGAGTTCAAGTCAGCCTCGCAAATTAAATAGTTTACAGATTTTCCGGCGGGCTTTACACTCAGTTGTGTTCACGGCCAAGACCACGAGATTCCTCACAGCCTGGCTCCTTAGCTGTATGTCTTCAACTGTTACCATGCCAACCATCAAGCCCCTTTCTCTACTAATTTCCCTATAATGAGACTCTCTGCCACCTCACTTCACCTGTCAGCCAACAACACCCCCACACACACTGCATACTTGTGGCAGACGGTATTTATTTGTACATGTCAGCAGACTGGCGTTAGTACAATGGCTTGGAACAGTCAAGCTTATTGCAGTTGTTCTCAAGTGAATGCATTCATATGAACGGCGGCTGCCTAACAGTGTTTTACACCACTGTCCTAAAAAATACTTCTACTGTGAAAATTACACATAAACCCCCCCCCCCACCTTACTTGAGCTCCTGGGCGATGGCAGCGATCTGCTCCACCCTGTCCTGGTGAGCAGCCAGGTCGCTCTCGAAGGCCTCATGCTTCCTCATCAGTGCCCTTATCTCCATCAGGGAGGCTGACTCATAGTCCTTCTGGGACAGCAGCTCCTCCTTGCCTGAACACGGGGACAGGATAGTCTAGTCAGAGACACTATGTAGAGGAGACGTGCCACACAATATTGCATGGAGCTCTATGGGAGAATTCCAAATATGGCAACCAAGAGAGACAATCTTCTGCTTTATAACTGTTTTAGCGTATTTAACCAATCGTGTGGCTGCACTGTTGCAAGTCGACAGTTGTGCATGCATAGTAGAAGTGTAATCTGTGGTAAAAACTGATTTTTAAACATTAATTTGTCGCAAAGTCACCAAACGTTTTAAGCGTTTTTTTATCAGATTTTACTCACGATTGCATACATGCAGTTTTTATGTCCCGGTGACTGTTAAAGGTGCAGTTATGGTTCTATCCCCATTCATTTAGATAGGGTCTTCCTATTAACTGCCCAGAGACGTTACCAAGATGGCTGCTGAGTGGCGAGACATGCCTATTGTCTCTGGTCTAGTGATCTGGGCAGGGGTAGACATTGCTGTTTGGCCATCAACAAAGCACAGCCAGTGTGACCTTGACATTGTTTATATTGCAGGCTACCGCTAACTATTCTCTACATTCGGAACTAATTGCGTCAAAATAAATGGATTTATATAGACTGTACATGCATTATCGACGCAATGACACGGGTGGGTACAGTACTTGGTACCTGTCCTCATTGTAAGTCGCTTTGGATACTACAAAAGCATCTTCGAATTGATGTAGTTGTGAACACAGCACACCTAGTCGTAACACCGGAGCATCCTGCAGAATACTTTGACTTTCTGAAGGTTTACGGCCTTCTCATCTCTCCCTCTCTACCAATTTGTCTTCTCACCAAATTTTTTTTTTGCACCTCAATAAAATGCTAATGTATTTTTTAACACCTCCTTAAATCACTCACTGCATAATTTACTGGCTCCATTAATTGTGTCATTATATCCTCCCAGTTGTGTCAATGTTTTTAATGTACATTTTTATAGCGTTGTGACCCCATTCAATCTGTTTAGCAGAAAGACACAAGAAACGATGCACTGACAAGATAGGCGGCAGTCTTAAGGTCAAGGGCAGATGCTGTTTTTAAACCGCAGTCCTACAGTATGGCTCGGAACGCACTAACTCCCTGCCAGATTCCAACCACAGACGGTTTCAGCTTTGTTAATTTTAAATAATATTCAGCACAAAAGTATACAAAATAACGTGAATTACACACACAACTTCAGAGCAATCTATCCTCAAAACCTACAATGCCCTCATTACAAGTCAAGATAAAATACATAAAAATAGGATTTGGTCATGTAAAAAGGAGTATTGAATATAAACAGGCTATTATTATTTAACAAAATTGCCTTATATACCCATGCAGTATGCAGTACCTCCGAGTACCCCTAGGGGGATGCATCCTCCTAATTGAGAAACACTGGAGTAGTGGCCTCTAGGGTACCTGCAGTCCAAGACTCATGCAGGCCACACTTCTGCTTGAACTTCTCGGCCAGGTGGTCCAGCCTCTCCAGACGGCGGATCTCGGTCAGCAGCCACTCCTCGTAGCCCTTCTCCACCTGCTCCAGGCCCTTCCATGCGTTGGCAATGTCCTGGGAACGGGGGAGATGGCGCAAAAAGGTCACGCCATCGTTGGTGCTCATGGCTGCTAAGCCAAGCTAGCGGTCTTGGTGGTTTTGTTTACAACGCTGACATTAGCGTGTTTGCATTGTTGTTAGATGTAGAATCTTAACATTACGGTCTGTCATTTTAACTGTGAGCCAAGCTGATCCTTTTAAATTAGTTTATGGTAGAGATCTAATCTAATGAATTACTGCTCTTATTTATTCATTACATGCTTCATGGTAACGGTTTTACGTTATTTTCTGCACGTCTGTCCATTATGTCTGTCTTGTTAATCATATCTTCTGTTTGCCTTCTTTTTCTAAAATAAAATAAATATAAAAGTTTTCAGGGAATTAATCTAGTTACTCTGCATGAAGCAGGACCTATGTGGAGGGAAGGTGACAGACAATCCACTTTCTGTCAATAAGCAAAGCAACACATCTTTCTCTGCTCTGCTATATTATATTATAAACACACGGAAACCGTGGACCGACGTGCCAAAAACCAAGATGGCGTCTCCACCCCCCCCCCCTTCCCCACTCACCGACACCATCTTGCCCTCGGAGGGCATGAAGGCGGGCCTGTTGCTGAGCCTCAGCTTTGTCTGCAGGGTGTTGAAGTTGATCTCTAGCTGGCACTTCTCCTGGACGCGCGGCGGCTTGTGCACGCGGCGGTAGTCACGGAAATCCTCCAGCTTGTGCTGCATGGCGCCCATGGTCTGCTCAGCCACGCGGTTCTCCAGCCAGGGGATGGTGCGGCGGATCCACTCCAGGAGCTGTGGGGGGGGGGGGGTCGTGAGTGAGGTTGTGGCTAGGTAGCCTACTTGTTCCTGATTGGATGACATCCTATTAGGCCGCGTGCACACCATAGATTCTGGAGCGCACTGCTTAAAAATGTTTGCCGCACACACAGGTATAGCATTAGCTAAAATAGATAGGTTTTAGAAAATTAAGTTACCGGTACTTGGTGGGTCTCTAAATACATTAGTCCTCTTTAGGTATGCTTGGGAACCCCTGGTCTATGGGAAAGACAACAAGCACCTCTAGACATACAATACAATGACTAGTTTCCTAAGAAGAAGCCAGAGTCTCCAAAGCTAATGTAGCGTTTGCTAGTGCATGCGATGGGTCAATCTCGTGGAGCTAAACCCAGAGCTTCAAAGACCATCACACCCACCAGGGCCATATTAGCAAAGATATAAGAATACTAACAAAGATTGTGTAATGCATTTATATGGGAACGGTTCTGGTCTCTTGTTGGTGTGTCGACTTACATCACCAAATACATTTTGCTAAGGAGGTTGAGTGTACACAGCCTCCAGACAGATACATCTACCATACATGGCCTGAAATAAAGTCAGTTTACACCCAAACACTTTGCTGCAGAAACAAAATTGTGATCTCACAGGTATCTATCTTATTTTCTGTAGCATAAGCTAAGTGTTTTTATAATGTCTGTTCAGGTGGTTTGAACCAGGCTGTTGAGACACAGTGTAAAATAAGCTAAGTGTCTTTATAATGTCTGTTCAAGTGGTGTGAACCAGGCTGTTGAGACACAGTGTAAAATAAGCTAAGTGTCTTTACAATGTCTGTTCAAGTGGTGTGAACCAGGCTGTTGAGACACAGTGTAAAATAAGCTAAGTGTCTTTACAATGTCTGTTCAAGTGGTGTGAACCAGGCTGTTGAGACACAGTGTAAAATAAGATAAGTGTCTTTATAATGTCGGTCCAGGCTGTTGAGACAGCAGTGCGCTCTCCTCAACAGAGGGTGTGTGGAAACGAACGCTCCCCCCCGTGTCTCACCTCACTGGCCAGTTTCTCATACTCCTCCATCAGCTTCTCGTTCTCCTGGTTGACAGCCAGCACCTTACAGATCCTGTTGGCAGCTGTCTCAGCCTGCAGGGGGTTGGGGGGGTGTGTGGAGGAGGAGGAGAAGGAGGAGATGCGGTCGATACAGAGTTAACACGAGGGTGCCGGAGAGAAAAATAGATATCCAGATAAACTCGCCGATGAGCCGGACCTCTGCCTCTCTTATTAAACCATTTCTCACTTTGTGTGTATTAATAGAAGTACAGACATCATATAAGTGATGAGTCTGACTAGTGCCGCAAGTAAAGAGCAGTGCCAGTAGCCGCACACAGAAAAGATTGATGTGCGATGGACGTATTACAGTCGTACTATCGCCATCCGGCATAGCCAGACCATTAACACATTCTAGTAGATGCAGATGCTTTAATCCTAATTGCCTCATTTATCCGCCATTAAAAGCTCTGTAAAAAAAAATGTAAAAAAAAAAATTTAACAATACTACAAAATAAAAGTATCTAATGCAATTACTACAAAATAAAATATAAATTACCTGGTGTCACTACGCAGGATATAAAACAAACCTATTACATACATGTGATTGACAATGGTAACTGCCAATGGACATCAACAGCATCACTTCCTGAGAGCCCCGTGTTGGGCTTACAGGGGGTGTATGCATCAGACGTTCAGGACAATGTTGCTTATGTGATGTAGTGCTAATGGACGAAAGAGGCTGAGACTACTCAATCCATCACCCTAATAGTCAACCAATCGGGTGGCGGTGTCTGACCTGCTCAGCACCGGCGAAGGCATGGTAGAAGCAGGACACATAGGTCATGATGGCCTTCTCGTCTGGTTTAGGGGTGTTCACGATATCTGAGGGGGGAGGAAGGAAGAGCTAACGTAGTTATCATGAGCTATTGCTTATATAGTGCCAAGGACCCCTTGGCTGATAGAAACACCACACAGGAAAACCCCCCACCACATATGGTAGCAAATATTTAGTTGCCGGGCCAACAATAATGTGTAGGGTGGGCGTATAGTGCCATGTATAAAAGTAGGCCACTAATTTAGCCATTCAAATACTTTTGACAGATGTATATATTTATAGCACAGGTTGTATTTGTGTTCATGTGTATTTCTGACTTTTCTTATTTTTTTTTTTGAAAATAAGTTTGGGATCAAAATATTTAGGGGACCCCCTGCAGTACTTCTGATGACCCCCTAGGGGTCCCGGACACCCTGTTGAAGACCTCTGATGTAGGCCAACAGCAATCCAACCTCCTAATCTAATACACCCTACATTATGCTTTTTGGGGACCATGGTTATAAGAGCCAGGGGAAACCCACGGGAAACTCCTGGTCTATTATAAAGTAACCCCTGGTCTATTACAAAGCATTATGTAATGTAACCCCTGGTCTATTACAAAGAATTATGTAATGTAACCCCTGGTCTATTACAAAGCATTATGTAATGTAACCCCTGGTCTATTACAAAGAATTATGTAATGTAACCCCTGGTCTATCACAAAGCATTATGTAATGTAACTTATGGTCTATTACAAAGCATTATGTAATGTAAGCCCTGGTCTATCACAAAGCATTATGTAATGTAACCCTGGTCTATCACAAATCAATCAATCAATCTTTATTTATATAGCACTTTTCATACAAATTCATGTAACACAAAGTGCTTCACACTATGTCA
>JAODTR010003719.1:0-12582 GCA_025399935.1 Amblyopsis rosae
TCCCCCCCCCCCCCCCCCCCTTCCCCTCCAACCACAGATGCACCGCCAAGGGTCCGATGACAGAAGCAGAAACAGCAGCCCTGTCGAGCTTGCCGGTGGCCCGGGGTGGATGTGATGAATGCCCTTGGCCAGGCTCGCAAATGGCTGGCTTTATATGTTGTCAGGACCCTCAAAAGACCCCCCCCAGCCCCCCAAACCCCTGTCTTTTTTTTTGTTAGGCCAGACATTTCCTGCAGGGCCTTCCTCAAATCTACTGCCCGAGAGTGTTCCTTTCTGAAATCCCCTCCTCCGCCCCTCTCTGTCACTCTTACTCTCTCTCTCCCTTCCTCTCTCTCGCTCTCTCTCTTACTCTCTCTCTCGTTCTCTCTCTTTCTCTATGCCTCCCTTTCTTGTTCTCTGTTTTTCTCTCTATCGCATTCTCTCTTTTGTTCTCTTCCTCCTTCCTTTCCTTCCCCTCTCTCTCTCCCTACCTCGTTCTCTCTCTCTCTCTCTCTCTCTCTCTCTCTCTCTCTCTCTCACCCATTCAGCACAACTGTGTCTGCCTCCTTGCCACAGTCCCATACCATTTGTAAGTGTTACTGGCCTGTGAGTGGTCTGTGAAGTGATCCATTTGTCTAAGAACACCAATTTATCAAACAGTGCATACATTGATCGGGATAAGGGGTGTGTGTGTGTGTGTGTGTGTGTGTGTGGGGGGGGGTAGCGTCCCTCCCCTAGTATGGGTACAGAATAATCTATCCACGAACAGGGACCCAGCGCATGGATTAAATCACAGAGGATGCACGCCACACAGATTTCAAGCATAACCTGATTGCTTCATTATACGCAAGCACATTTAATTGATCGATTGTTAGCCGTCTGGGGAGAAAAATCAACACAGATGCAGGCCATTCGCAACGAGTTTGCACTAAAAATTCAGTCGAAATATTCCAGTCCGTATGAATGACACATGAGCTGAAAAATGCAAATGGGGGTGGTGGTGTGTGTGTAGGGTGTGTGTGCGTGTGTGTGTGTGTATGTGTGTGTGTGTGTGGGGGGGGGGCTACAGACAGAAGGAGGAATGGCTGTATCCGTCTGTCATTGTATCATTTATGTCATTGCCACAATATCGCTAGCAGTAGTGATTGAATCTCATATAAACGGCAGTTTATGTGGTTTCTAACCCAACATTTATAACTTTCTAGTCCTGCATGTGTTGTGGGAGGATTTATCTCATTTGTATTTTGGTTTGTTTTTCTATTTCATTTGTTTCATTAATAATTCCTCATTAATATTAATAATGTGAACATTAATAATGTCTAGGCTTGTGCTCATTTAAAGCCTTGACTGCATCTTGCTTTCAGATGTAATTCAATTTTAATCCAAAACGTCAATATTTCATAGAACACATGCTGGCGACCAGACACATGCTGGCAACATTGGAAGTGAATTGAGGATAAAAACGGCATTCTGGTCTGCGGGTTTTTACTCTATTAGGGCAACAAATTCAACGTTATCGACAAAAATTAAAAGACAATTAAAAAGCCAACATTTAATTTATTATTTCCGAATAGTAGTAATAATAATAATGTAATAATAGTCTATATGCACACTATTCTACATAGTGACTATAGTGTTATTTGAAATAATGTAAACTATGCTATGTATTCAGCTAAGTTGTTTACATAAAATTGACTGGGTTTCTCCGTGCAGACTACACACATCACATCACAGCACAGCTGTACACAGCAGTAGGCCAACATATGCGATGTGCTGCATATGTTGTATCCTTCACAATGGCTGGTGTTTTGTTGTGTGAGCATTGTGTCATAGCATTTACATGGAAATAGTCTGATTGCGTTTTAGCTATAGTCAGCTATTGTAAGCTAATAAGCTAATGCACTTTTTTGTAAATTTCACCCAATACTGTATATCCTTGCATTTCGCTATATTACCGTTCTCTATATTATCGTGCGTGCTGAAAAAAAGAATCTGGTGTTTCTCCACAGCCCTGGCTCTGTAAATAGGAACACAAAGTGTTGCACACCAGTTCACAACAACAATGCCCTTGGCTTTGCAATGTGTTTCAATGTGTGGGGGCAGAGCTTCAGAGGCAGTTTATTTTCATTTTAGCTCAAAGTTAGCAAGCGTTCTTGAGAAAGACTGACCTGACCTAACAATGTTGCTTACCTCGTGGTTGCAAGAGATACAGCACATTATAGTTAGATAACTATTGATAACTATTGACTGTCAAACTACTGACAAATGTACTACATGTACAGTAAATCCTTAGGATAAAAGCGTCTGCCAAAAGCTGTAAATGTAAATGTATTGAGATATAATTATTTTATCAGGTAAATTATCACATTACTGGATTATATAACCTACTGAACAGGTTAAGTCACCATTATTCAATTATTCATGCAATGTTTATTTGTTTAATTGTTGAAACTGAACCTTTAAATCTGTGGACCTTTGAACCTGATAACAATCAGTGCACTTGTTCAATGCATTAAATACCTTAATCGCTCACTGACGATGGCTCTGTGCTCTCTAATAGGAGAAATGCAGCGATATAAATAGTCTTCTCGCCAGCAATCATATTCCTGGTCGAAACACACTGTCACTTCATTTTGATGAGAAAAAATAAAACACATTATATATTTTCTGCAGGGCTTTATGAATACAGTTATTTTTGTTTTGAAAAAGCCACTGTGTTATGTATGCTTCATGACCAGGGTTGGAAAGTAACTGATTACATAAAAACAAACAGTAACTGTAATCCATTACAGGTAAGTATTGGAAATATATTGCAGGAATTTTTTTAAAAATTAGATAATTATTTCTAGGCAAACTTTCACATTTAAAAGGGCAGTTTGCAGTAGAAAAATGCATACAAAAATTGTCTGTTCTCTGATAACCTTTCATTAACGTCAATCAATAATTGAATTAAAGTCATACTTTAATATGATCCCCATATCAACATAAACAGTCACAAAAACAAAAATATTTGGTGCTGCCAACGCAGTAAATTTCTTTGGATGGCATTTCAAAGAACAATGTTTAGGTGTGAAGTTATCTAAAAGTAAAAGGAAAGTAATCAATGTTACTAAATTTAGGTAATCCAAAAATTACGTTACAATGATGTTACTGATTATAATTTTACTAGTAACTTTAATTAATTACAAGTAACCTACCCAACCCTGTTCACGATAGCCCGTAAATCTAAACACACTGCATTTGAAAAGAAAAATCCCACGGTGCCACGCTTGTATCCACTATTTAAGTGCCATCTCAGGTCAATAACAGTAAGAGCTGGGAGAGTTGAACACACAAGTCTTGTGATGTTGTACAGCCTTCAGAAGATGTATTGACATACAGGTATTCTGGTCAATAAGTCTTTCTAGCCGAGGCTATCCTTATCCTTCAGGTCTGCTGCAAGTGAAAAATGAGATATGGGTGAGACTGTTCATTTTAATCTATCTATGACACTTTAACTTATAAAGTCAGAGGGAGTGGGGGATGGAGACAGAGAGAGAGAGAGAGAGAGAGAGAGAGAGAGAGAGAGAGGGAGAGGGGGAGAGGGAGAGAGAGAGAGGGACAGGGGTGTGCACTTCCTTTGACCCTGTCGCAGACTCGCTAATTTAGTTAACAGAGGAACACACAGTCGTTGCCGTGATAGACATTCAGTGCAGACGGAAGCCGGTGTATAATGACTTCATTTGAAATATGAAACATGCTGACCTCTCTCGTCTAAACAGACTGCCACCAACTCCTGAAATTCATAACAGTCGGATATATACTGCAGAGACTCATTTCTAATTTATGACCCATTACTTTTAACCGAAATGCCAAACAGAATCCTTTCTCAGAGTAAAGATATTTGGCAGTACTACATGCTGCCAAGGCAGTGGCCAGCCAGGAAATAGATCAGTATGTCTTCTGATAGCATGTTGGTTTTAATTTGGTGTTCATGTGTGTGATTGAGGTAAGGCGCACATCTAGGGGTGAACATTTTAATACTCACATGGGCAGTTAAATTCTCACATGAAAAGCAACCAGGTTTTTGTAAAAGCTATCTATAACAAATGGACTTGAATAAATCATTAGCACATATATATTTCATGGCTTCCTGTGTTTATACAGTACCCCCACATCCGTGCTATTCCAGGCAGGTAACCTCAGACACAACACACTATAAAGAGATTAAAATATGTTCCAGAGAGTGTGGCTTGGTTGGCCAATTCCACACTACGATATCAGCAAAGTTTAAGTTCATAAAGTTGTCATGGATCAGAAAATGCAGTCCAACAGCTTCGTATGGTATAGACTGCACCAGGTGTACAAGAGCATAAAACACCATCTCACCACGTTTTAAATATCATTAAAATCCACTTTTTCTTTTTTTGGCTTAAACCTAGATAATTAATTGATTTTGTATTGCCGTTAATGAGATCATAGCAGGGAGATGGGATCATGGACCAAGCCAATTCCCTACACTCACAGCATGGATTCCACAGGTTTAATATGCAGGCCAAGCAATATTCCAGCATAGAAATCACACAGTGAAATGGAACATGTTCAATTGCTAGCTAGGGCCTTTAAGCCTCTCCTCTTGTTTGAAGTCTCCCTGCACCCCTGCCGAGTTCAGAATACATTGTCCAGAGACGCACTCAAACTTGGCAGCTATTGATACTTTTCCGTACCAGATGCAAGACTTACTGAACATGTTAACACCTTCTGAATGAGCATTTTAATTGTACAGGTCTTTCAAAAGGCTCCAGCTATAAAGGCCGCTGGCAGAATGTGAAGCAGAAATGTTTAATAGTAACAAAAATATAATAGTATTAATAAAACAAACAAAATAGATGAGTAAAACTAAACAAGCTAATCTCAGTCTATGCAAGTTTTTCCGAACACAGATTTTAGGAAGGCTGTGAGCGACATCTCAACAAGCTGTATGTTACATTTTCAACCACAACCTGAGGTAAATTCTTTTGATCACTCAAGTCATTTAGGATAAAAGGGTTCTAGTGCAGGGCTCACATTGACTGTAGCGTGATCATAAACTATCCGGTATGGTGACATGGCTTTAGATCTTAGATGATAGTGACATAAAGCTAGCAGTTTCACAGAAGACTTTTGCAGGGGCAACAAAGGAGGGCTGTAATACTTTGGAAAATACGTGACACTTCTCTGTCTTTTGAAGGAAGAGCAGGAGAGATTTCTGTGAGTCTAGTTGACTCCACAGATCAATAGATTGTCTCTCTCTGAGACAACTGGTGTGGCATTTGAACCAGATAAAACATTGGTTCCCCTCCAGATCACCTCTGAGAACTGAGCACTTCCGTCAAATCCCAGTCGGTTGAGATAGATACAGATGAGTTCATCTAAACCCCCATTTCCTTCCCCTTCCACCCACCATCCCCCGACACAAACCAAGGCCCTGGGCGGTCAAAAAAAAGAAAAAAAAAAGAAAGAAACATAGAAAACTTACAATCATCTTAGAAAGGAAAGATCCAATCTATGTAGGTTAGTACTGTCTGTTGCTTCATTTAGCTCTGTAGCTGGCCCACTGGGGCAGCTGTGAAAAGGTATGGGAGCCTAAAGCCACAAAGGCTTTTATTTAATTATATATATGATCTGAGAAAAATCTTATGCATGTTATAGTGAAATAAGTGTGAAAAGAATAAGGACAGTAATAGACTGCATTCATATTCTTATGTGCTTGCCCTCGACAAGCAGAATTATTAGAGTTAAAGGAATTGTTTTGGACATTTTAATTCATGCATTTTCTATCGCCTTCGATTTTTGAAATATAATTTTCATAATAGTAATCTAATGGGCCAAACAAACTGCCCAACACCTTTAACTCCAAACAATGAATCTGCAGTAAGCACATCATATTGGAGATTAAATACTAAACCCCCATTATCACGCTACAAACATGCCCCTGGGCAAGGCACAACATATCTTATTACTTCAGTAAAGCATTTAGAGTCAGTTTTCCTAGACGAAAGGTTAAGGGTACCCTTATCACTGACCTCAACCACATGGCTATACTTGTTTCACCCAAAGTGAGGCATTGTGCTTTAAAGAACAAAATAAAACCACCCACAACAAGTAGCAAGTGTTCCTCATCTGTCAAGCGTGCGGTCAGCCAATTATCTAGATCGCACCACAACGTTGGACTTTCAACTCTCTGAACAAGGGTCCTCTTTACCCATGCATGTCATGCTTAGTCTGTCCCCCTGGTCGCCGATGACATTGTAACACTATTTACAGCTAATTGTGCTAGGCTGAATGGGTTTAGTCACATTGCAAACGCTATGCCATTGGTCAGTGTCACAATGTTTTCACAGAGTTATTCAATGGGGAATGGACATTTGCACAAATTAATGTAATTAAGAAACACATTAATTACTTCTAATTGCATATGAGAACCCTCAACATGAAAGAGCGATTGGGCTCATATGAATTATAAATGTGTCATATTACTGTTCTGACTTCTTCGGCGCTGTGTGCGTGGCTGTATTGCATTGCACTGCTCTTGGCTGGACATACAGTTCTGATTATGTTTGTACATGCTGACACTGGAGTCATCTGTCTGTGGAGACTGAGTCTAGACTGTTACACTCCAGTCCCAGTGCAAGACGGTATAGGGCGACTAGACTTAAACGGTCAGGCTTTTGAGGTTTGGGGGGTATAAAATATTCAAATTGTGTTTGGCATGCCAGAGCAAGTCAACAGGGAGTCATTTGAAAACAGTTTGTGTTTGAGAGCTACTATGAAAACAATGTGGACATACCCAAATAAAATGCACAGCATGTTGCCTCCACAATGTATAAACCCAACAAGCCCTTAATCTCATTACGTCTGATCACTCCAGGATTATAAAGGTTATTCAGGTCCTCACTTCCAGTTACCACGGGTGAATTAAATTATTCCAAATAAATATTGATGGCAGGCATTCCATTCAATAAAGCATACCCACCATAAAAAAAGAGAAAACTGTACAAAATGTGTAATTTAAACATACTGTACTGTCTACATAATAAGACTACATAATGTGTTTAAAAATATAATATCATTATACTGGCCATGTTAAAGGTAAAAAGGATTATTTTAATACCAGATATAGATGTAATTTGAAAGCCATATGCCACAGATTAGGAGACGGCACTACTACTTTAATCCTGTCTAATGTCTAATCACAAAATTGACATTTGTGAGCTGATTTTATCCAGCAAAAGCACAACTCTCCCAAGTCATTCAACTGCATGAAAAATAAGTATTTTACCAATCGAAAAACGGTGACATTGTTTGAGATATGCATGGTATTCTGACTCAGGGATACTTTGTCTGTTTCTGTCCTCGGTTTGACACTGTTCGTGATGAGGCCCCAGGACAATCACTAAGCCAACATCAACTTAATAGCACGGGCTGCCTGAAAAGGGGAAAAGCAGATTTAATTGCCTGGCTGCTGTTGTCATATAATTTGCCATAAGAGCAACTGTGTCTCTCAAGAGAGGGCCAATAGCCATAGTGTCAAATAAACCAGGGGTTTTCAAAGTGTAGGTCAGGACCTCCTAATGGGTTCTGGGATGGTTTTTTGGGGTGCAGGATTTTTCAATAGTGTTCATGGCTGTTGACCCCTGACTTCCAAAAACAAGTGTTTCATTGTTTGTGACCTCCTCTTGTACACACAAGTGCATACATAATGAACAATTAATAGCATACAACAGCCCACAAATCTACAATAGGCCTGAAATCTTTATTTATTTATTATATATTATATTTTTTATTCAGGAGAAACAACCATAATAAAAATTGCCTAAAGAAGGCTCATTGAGAAATACTGGTATGTTAAAATAATCAGATTTTGAAAAGGGCTATTTAAATATTTTCACAAACAACATAAAAGCATCTTGTGATCTAACACTTGCCTTAGACGCACACGTAAGTATCATAACTAACAATCAAAGTTTGAAAATCACTTACATCCACAATAACAAGTATGTTACAATGACGCTTCACTCAACAATGGCCAGACATGACACTTTCCCATTAGCTAGATGTCATTATTGTTACAGACTAAACAACAGCCAATTACATGTGCCTGAAACGTTGAAAAAAATGAATAAAATGAAATAAAAACACGTCTAAAAAACATAACAAGCCAAGCAGTGATTTGTGCAGTGGGTGATTTATCTGACAAAACAGCAGACATTCTTCATTTCCATGGAAATATGCAATGCAAATCATTCTGCGTCTTCCCCCGTTTGATGTCCTGATGTGGCGTCTTCAATTTGGCCAACTGGGACAGGTGCGATTCATCGCGACTAATTGTTCTGGATGTGTGGTTTTTTTAAATGCCAATGGGAGCAAATGGAGTTTGGACACACCAGGCTAATGACATTCATTCTGTGCATTTGAAGAAAAATAAAATCCTTGGGAACAATGTGTAACAATGAGGCAACAGCCCCAAACTGCAATGGCAGCGCCGGTGAAGTCTGCCTGGCAAGGGAACGGACAAAGTGATAAAATGAATAGCCTCCCTGCCTCTTAAATAATAACGAACATAAAATGTCATATGAACCTCATTTCAAGAGCTGCCGGTCTAATAAAGACGCAGCTTTAAAGAGGAGCGGAGACATTCGTTGTCGTTAGAAGGCCACCTGGTGTATATTTGCCACGTACGCGTTGACATTCAGCACCCGTATGGAGGACCAACTTAAGGCGGCCCAAAAAATCCTCCCACACCTTTCTCTCGCACGTCTTCCATCTCCTTTTTCACCGCTTCGTGGCGCATCATCTATCCCTTCTTCTGTTTTCTTTGCTCCCTCCAGCTTAAAAATGGAGACGACACGATAAGACATTGCTAGCGCCATGCCAGCCTGCAACTTATTGATAAACCAATATCTAATCTATCTCAGGCGCGCACACACACACACACACACACACACACGCACACATCACCAATGCGCTCATCTCTAAGACGGTCAACGCGGCAAGGATTCATCTCTAGCTCCCTCCGTCTTTGAAGCGAGTCAGAGTTTATCTTGAAACTTCTGGAAGGGGGAAATGGAGTAGGATGACTCTCTCCAGCGTATACTGTATGTGTGTGTGTGCGTGTGCGTGTGCATGTGCGTGTGCATGTGTGGATAAAGCCAGAAGCCTCAAACAGCAAAGACCTTAGTGGTATTTCAGTGAGCAAGTTTCATTCCTTAATTTACTTACCGGAATTATGAACAAACAAGACCATATATTCTGTTCCGGTTCTCTTCTCATGTACAAATCAGACATTTGGATACAATTTGAATCATTTTATGGATGAAATCTCAAATTCCTCCATTGTGATCTTACCACATCTGCAGTACAATTATTTCGATCTTGTGTGCAGAATTAGCCTGGTGTAACCAGACCTTATTCTCGTTGTGAATAGGTCTGGCCACGCTTCATTGGGAAGTGTTTGCAGTAGTTTCCTCCTACTGGGCGTAGATCTCTCATTCATTTTTAAACAGTTGGACAGCGCTGAACCAATCAGCATTGTCACAACTGTTTTTGATCGCCTTAACTAGCTCTACCACCACTATTATGAAACACCCTTCACTTAAACGTCATCTCACTACCCCACTGATTTGGCCGCCAGCAGGGTGGCTGTACGAATGCTGCCGTGATCAGGGTTTCCAGACTGTAATCTCAGCTAAATAAATGAATTGAGAATGCAGAAGCCTCTTTCTAGTTAAAACTGGAGTTACACAAATTGTGTGGTGACATGCCCCGCCCACGTCGGTTATGATTGGCTGTCACTGCTTTTCACCCCTCCCCTTACAGCTCTGCCACACTCAAAACGCAGTTCTGATGCACTCTGGTGGAAACAAACGTGTTTCAAACATAAACAGTGAGCTAGGGCTGTAGTATAGACTTCTGGGACACAATCCAGAGGGTGTACTATGGCTTTAATAACAGCACTCAGCTTTACATTGGCTTTAATAATCACAATTGATGTCATTAGGCCACAACAAAGCATTGCAAATAGGCTTGCAGTCAAACAGCTACAAATGACTTATACAATATTGCCCTTGTGCGGCATTAAGCTTTCATCCTTTAAGTTATTATACAGTACTGTATGCCTGCGCGTTATTTATATTATATAAACATATATGCATTTACTACAGCCGCATGAGCAATTCTATCCAAAACAAATGTACAATAACAAATATTTCTCCACAGGGAAATGGTTAATAACGACAGGATTTGAGTGGGCTAAGCTTGCGAAGCCGGAGATGTTTATGTCATTGAATATTAATGAGTTGATGAGCACTCTCTTCTGCATGTGAATGAATAAGGCATGTGAATCACTGGTGTATCTGGCTTAGAAATATTATAAACAGCTGGTTAGGAGGGACTGGATGCGTTGATTTATGCATTTGTGACCACATGTCAACGTATACGTGTGTGTGTGTGTGGCAAGCGTGTGTGTCTGTGTTTATGTGAGTCAAGGCGTGGGACGGTGTGGTTTGGACGGCTCAAGACAAAAGGCTACGTTGCCAAACAGGTTTCGTGTCCAACCTCACGAGTGCCACCTACCAAAGAGCAGAAACGTCCCAAACGGGACGCTGCCGTTGCCATGGACATTACACCCGGGGCCATCGTCCCGACGCGTCAGCCGTCTCATCTCAAGTCTCACGAATGCTGTCGCAATCACGGCTGCACTGACACCCCCCCCACACACACACACACGGCGGTCCCAGACCTGTCACTGCACCTGCTGTGTGGAGCCAGAATCACCCAGAGGACGATCGTCTCACTTACAGCTGTGACACAATGGCTACACTTCACGTAGGTGTATGCAAAGCAATCTATTTTCTGCCCGCTTTTTTCTCTGTTCTCTGTTGCAGGGGAGGGGGAGGAAGGGGGGAGGGGGCTGTGTGCCTGTGTTTTGACAGAACAACGCAGGCTCTCGCAAGGGGCTGCGAAGAGAGAGAGAGACATAGAGAGAGAGAGAGAGAGAGAGAGAGAGAATGCACTGATCTGATCTGAGCGCAGATGTAGTGAGTCCTCGGCTACAGGATTCAGGGGTAACCCACCTTTGAAATCAACACACCCACAGAGACTGGAATATCCAGCTTTTGGGCGTGTGTGTGTGTGTGTGGGGAAGTGGGGGGGACTTTGGGAGGCTTTTCTGTGACAAGGCCATGGCCAGAGGCAGTGGAAATAGCCCTTGTCCGTGGTGAGATGGAGGATGGAAAAAGATGATTTCAGCACCAACACTGCTTGTAGAGTAATAACTGTACAGTCAGATATTTATTGGCCAGGCACAGAGCGTCAAAATGTATCAAGCGCTATTTTTACATGTGTGCAACATTCCGGTTATTAGCCCCAACATGCTTCACCTAAACATGCTATTAAAACCGGAATATGTGCCAAAGATTAAGGCTATTGTAGTGGCCAACATATATAGTGTAAAAGATGTGATCTGCTGTTATAGATATTGTATGCTGCTAGGTTTGCAGCCTTTTGTAATTTGGGGTACACACATTTTCACGCAGTAAAGAAAACAGGGTACAGCATAAACATATGCATTTCTCAGGGTACAGTATTCATGGCGAATATTGGTACGACCCCAATAGTTTGTACCCCTTTAGGTACGTTTGCTGCCCTTGCTTGGCGCCAACAGGAGAGCGGCACATTTTGCGGCCGTACCGCCCGTGAGACTTGACTATCAGTACTGGACGACGCTAACCAAGAGAGCAATCCAGCAGTATGTACCACCGTGACAAGAGACTGGCGATGCCAACTCTCATGTGCATCGGGAGGAGGAAGGGAAAGGGTGGGGTGAGTAAAGGGAGGGGAGGAACAAGAGGGGAAGAGGAGGAAGGGGCTGGAGAGAGATGGGGAGGGGGGGTACTCACTAGATTCTGGGTCTGAGTTGCCGTCCCCCTCTGTGCGGCTGTTGGGTGACGTCTGCTCGTAGTACTCGTCCTGGGGGAGGCCCAGGGGCAGGGGCTGTGGGGGCTGCTGTGGTTGGGCGACGCCGCTGGTCTCCGGCTCCCCCAGGCCGCTGTCGCTGCAGCTCTCCTGGGAGCCATCGGGCAGGTGGAACGTCACGCGGCGCTGGCTCTGCAGCGCACCAATGAGACACAATATGGAGGGGGGGACGGGGGGCACAATCATTTGCACGTTGTTGGTACTGCACATGCCATTGTCTTGCATAGCACCTCAAACCTATGAGGCGCTACGCGGCGCGGCATGAAACGTTACCTGCGTGCAAACGAGGTTATTGGACAACATACATACTACTGGAGGATATTCAAGTGATTATTATTATTATTATTATTATTATTATTATGTATTTTAATATAGGCCTTTGCAGGCATTTGAGACTGGAGTGTAACATTGTTCTTGTTCTTCTTAAATTTGTCTTTCTTGCCTTCTTACGTTTTCTTATACCCAATATATGTTTTTCTATTGGGGGGAAACCTGAAACAGTTCGTACATTAAGATGTTGTGGGCAGAGGACACATTAGGTACTGTTGAACTTATTTACCAATATGTTACAAAACTAAACAAACACGTGCACCCACACAAAGTATATAT
>JAODTR010003720.1:0-12581 GCA_025399935.1 Amblyopsis rosae
ATTAATATCTTTTTTGATACTAATTAATAGCTGTCAGATTACTTTTGAGACGAAAACCGCAGTTATATACTCTCTACTGTTTCTTATCACCTGTCCGGGGCAGGCTTGTCAACGGCGTCTTGTGATTGCCACGCGCTCTGGAAAGTGTAACGTGTTGATGCAAGAACAAAATGACACGATGCAATGGCATCGGTTGTCCTCTGGTTCCTTTTCATTCAAGATTAGGTAACTGGAACATGACCTGGATCACTTTCATAATATTGCTCTCTTTCTATACCACGGAGAGCAATTTGACACCACATCAGCTTCGTGCACATCTGGGCGAGGCTAGCGATTCCTCAGAATGACATGGCTTCTGATGCCGAGGTCGGCTAAGAAATGAACGACATGTCAAATGTGAAGACTGGGAGACAGAGGCATAACATTGCATGTGAGGATGAATGGGCTGGTGCAGGCTGTAATGCATGTTACTGGTTGGTATCTTTTTGGTTGTGGAAAACCAATATGAATATGAAAGCCTATATGAATATGAGCGCTCGAAAATTTGCTTTGAACCTAGCATTAGATACATGTATATGATTAATGGCACGTGGGTGAGTGAGAGGCAGTGATTTAATGCAGACTGCTTAGTGTCTGCAGTGGGGGTTGGGTGGGGGAGGGGTTGTATTAACAAACCCTCTCCATGTCGTCCCCTGGGAAGGTTACTGCACACTTGAGGTCCTCCTCAATCAGCCTGGTGAGACGGCTCTCCAGGCTTTACGTTTGCTCGGCTCTTACCATTTGTCCGACTGCCTCGCGTTTTCTTAAAGTGACCTCAGCCCAGTGCCGAGAAGAGGCTGTCCTTCAGCACACTGGAGCCTGCCCCCTTTATTAGAGGCGTTACGGTAATGCATTCAGCACAGAGGCTGGCACAGCCAATGAAGCGGCTTCCTCAACCCTGCCTCACATGTAGTCAGAGCAGTCTCGGAGGAGGAGGTGTGCGGAGGTGGTGCGTCCACCTGGGCTGCTGTGTCCTGGCGTAGTGGACATCCATAGCCAGGGGGGAGATTCCTGCCTCCCGAGCCCCAGGCTGAGGTTGGACCATGGGCTGCTCTAGCAGCAGAATGTGCCTCGGTGCTCCCTGCACTGCAGAGATGGTAACCGGCTTCTGTGTTTTACTGCAGAATGAAATCAGGGGACCATCCAGCATAGCGCTAATTGTTTTATGTTGATGTAAGCGTTGAATTAGTTAAGTGGTCTTTTGGGTTGTTTCGAATGACTGAGCGACTAGGCTATTTTGTATAAGCATGCCCTTTTGTTAACTATGCAGTCTGTGTGGTATATGAACTAGTTTTTCAGGGTGTTTAGCATTAATGTGACATTTCGGAGGTGGGGTGTAAGCTGTTTTTGGTTACATTACGCGTCTGTTTTAAGCACTGCAGATACAGGGCTGGCAAATCTCCATTCTCCACTGTAAAATCGAATCAGGGACACAAACGGGAAAGTATGTTGGAGAAATGTACGCTTGATGTAATGGGCTTTGTGGTTGTGACACCAAGTTCTCTGCTATTCATCTTTAAGATCTAGCCATTTTCTGGCCTCTTCAAAGCACTGTGCAATAGGCAGCATCGACAGTAGCTAAAGGCCGTAAGCCAGTTACAAGTGAAAGTGTTGGTGCGACTCTGACTTATACAGTATTGAAGCAATCAACGGAAGAACCAGTGAATACAGTGTGATGTAATTCGTGATGATGCTGCTTAGTTCGCACTGCATGACTGTGTGTGTGTGTGTGTGTGTGCTCCCAGCGCGACGGTGCCATGAAGCGACGCAGGGAGCTGTCACAGGAGCTGGTCACCCTACAAGGAGACCTGGGTAAGCTACAGTATGGTCCACCACAGCTGTGGATAATGCCATGTTCAGTGGTTACCACACTGCACTGATAACAGCCTCTGCGTTTAGGTCCGCTGTATATCTCCCGTAGCGGTCATGTGTTGCCGTGTTCAGCATGGCAACGACCGTGAAAATGCCACCTTGTGGTTGTTTACTTTGATTTCAGTCTCTGAACAAGGCAGGAACGTAGATTTGGTGAATGTGAAATTAGCAGGTACGGCAGGAGGACTCCACAGGAGTATATCAACAATAGTGTTGTTGATAGCAGCAGCAACAACACAGCAGCTTTATAGGGATGCATTGCATGGAGGGATGAACCCTTGTAATTTTGTGTGTGTTGTAAGGGGGGGGAGGGGTTCCACAAGGCATTTCTTTTCAGCCTACCTCTTACCTGTCACTGTTGTTGTTTCCACAGGCAGTTTTCCCCCCAGTTAGTGTGTCACTCCACTCTGTGACTAATTATAGCCTTGCAGCATTGTCTGTTAGGGCACAGCCAATCACCTTATCGCTACTCAACACTATACATTACAGGCACATGTTTAATAAGAGGATATGCAGCAACTGCCATGCACCAGTATGTGGGTCCAGGGTAAACACAAACTTCACCACCCCCCACTGGGTGGTGGCTAAAATACCACTCCCTTCACATATACGGTATAATGCGGATCATGCCATGTGTTTCAATGGGATGGATTTGGAGATGGAAAGGTTCGCATGACTTGATCCTTGTTACACATGGCTGAGGAATTCTGGGCTCCCTTTGCAGAGCAAAGCATACCGGAGCCTGATAGATTGTCCCTGTGGTAGTTTGGCCTCCGTTGCTGGCTCTGCTGCTGTTAAACTCTGGGCTAGGTGAGTCTGTCAATCATCCTGTCCAAGCAGTCTACAGCAACACAACATTTACATGCGGACCGCAAACAGGTGGCAAGGACTTAGAACAAAATACCCGAGAGTAATATGTGGTGGTACAGTGCAAAGCTATGGCCATTATGGAAGTATGAAGTGTTGTGTGCAGGCGTGATGATTGACAGGGGTCCCCTGTTTGTGCAGCCGGGATAGCATTCGTTTGTTTTGTCATATAGCTGTTATATCTAGTCTGTGGCTGAGAACCTGAACTAGATAATTTGCGCACGCACGAGTTTTGGAGCACTGATTGAAAAGATGCAATTGCATTGCAGCCTCTAGATTCAGTGTGTCACAGACATGGTTAACTGGAACTATACACACAGCCACTCTCCTATCCTGTTCATACTATGCATTAAGTAATCTGCGTGGAGATCACCTGCTGCCCATAGCGACAGCACACCCACTCCCAGTTTGAACGCAGCTGTCCCGTGTCATCGCCACGCCTGTTTCTGCTTCTAGTAAATCCACATTGGCTGGCTGGCTGGCTGGCTGGCTGGCTGGGCATCTACTGGCATGTACCCTGCACCACCTGTGGCAGACAGATGTTTACGCCGGTGGCACAGCCAACTGCGTAGCTCCACACAGCCGGGACACGAACCCTGACCTTTAATCTTTCAGGCGCTAAAACCCAATGTACTCTGGCGTGCGTCGTTGATGTACTTGTTGAACAGTGAAGCGTTGATCTCTCCCGCGGTCAATCAGGCCCGTGCCATCAGTTGTGCGTTTGTGTCCAGTGTCCTCAGCAGAGTTGTGCGAGCGCCTGGAGCAGGAGAAGGAGGCGTTCCGGGTCAGCGTGGAGGAGACGGTGCGGACGCTGCAGGAGAAGCACCACAATGAGCTGGCCCGGCTGGAGCGCAGGCTGGAGGCCTTCTATCAGGCGGAGTGGGACAAGGTGCACCTCACGTACCAGAAGGAGGCAGACAAGTGCAAGGCCCTCATGGAGCAGCAGGTGTGTCCCCTGTAGACGTCTACGCACTGTGGGGATGGGAGGGCCACGTTTAACATCAGACCGGTGCCCGTGCTAACTCACTATGACCACCAGGTGTGCCATTGGTCACATGTGTAACTTGGCACACATTTTTACTCCCAATGTGCGACTATGCGCTTCGTCTCGCTGGCTCATGTTCCGCGCGACTCAACCTGGTGCCAGGGGGCGTATTTGCCGTAAATCCCGACTCCTCTTCCCATTTAACACATTGTCTCTCTAAGCAGTGAGTCATCGCCATGTGAACCATGTGTAAATGTGTAAGCCGTGGTAAGGTACCTGCAGCGGCTCTCTTGTGTGCGCATTCTTTAAGTTTCTCCAATCTCAATGCAGAAGACTGCAGTTATGTTAATTGTATTTTCTGTGTGTGCGTTTGTGTTGGAGTGGGAGATGACTGTAGACCTTTCAGGTTTGCAATAATAATAAGTGTGTGTGTGTCTTCTGTCCTTGCAGATGACCGAGCTAAGAGAGAATCATGAAGCCACGAAGCTGGAGCTAGAGGCCAGCCAGGCACAGCAACTCCAGTGTGTTAAGCAGCATTATGAAGACTCTCTGGAAGGTGAATGAGTAATGCTGGATTGTTTTTCATTTAATAACGTACTGTATACATTTTTATACAATGGATCCTTCCAATTGTTTGCGTTTGATCACTTAACCTTTTATGCAAAAGTTTGCCGTGTTCATTGTCGTGATGTATTGATGAAATCATGGAGTTTTGAGTGTTTAAAATGTTTTGCAGCTCGTGTGTGTGAAAATTTTTTCCATCTCAGAACTCAGGAAAGTTCACAGTCAGGAGCTGCAGACCTTGGCCCTTACACTAAAAGAAACGGAAGCTGGGCTGTCTGTAAGTATTACTGCATCTCATTTTATTAACTGTGTCATGTATGCCATCACCAGTGCCACGTATGTGTTTGTGCCCCTTCACAGGGTCAGATCCAGGACATGACCGCAGAAAACAATGCTCTCGTTGAGAAGCAAACGGCAGAGGAGAACAGGAGGAGACGACTGGCTGAAAATAATCAGGTACACACATGGGACCCTATCTTCTTTATTATTACGGGTCTTGAAATGGATCAGCATCCCCTTTTTATAAACGCATGTATAGAAGCACATGGATCATCTACTATTCTAACAAACTGTCAGTCTAAAATATTGAACATTGCGTTTAGTTTTATCAAATGAATTTAAAATGCAGATCAGTGTTTTTGTGTTTGTTACCTCCTCCTGGAAAGGAAGCCATGCTGTAGAGTGAAGGGTCAAATCACATTACATGTGCTCCATCCATGATGCACATCTAATTTCATGGAAGTGCTGTGGCCATTTAGGCTTCACGTCCTAATCAGCATTAAGTGGCTGTCCTGTTCATTCTGCCTGTATTTTGCCCGTGCGCTCAATATTGAATTAACTACCGCAAATAACCCACCCTCCCCTGCTATAAATAGACTTGACAATGACGGCAGCAGCCTAGTGATCACCTGTTCAGATTGTACTGACCCATATTGCAGTCAGTACCTCAGCATAATGTACATGGGAAGCAGCGTGTTATATTACGGAGCAGAAAATAGTTTTGGCGTTGATGTATGGCACCCTCTGTTGTGTGTTTGGACTTATGTGTGACATTTATGAGGACAGGTCCCTTTCCACCAATGCCTTTCCACAACTTGTGTGTGTGTGTGTGTGTGTGTGTGCGCGCCTGTGTCCAGAAGGACTCCCACACCCTGTACCTGGAGCAGGAGCTGGAGAGCCTCAAAGTGGTGCTGGATATCAAGACCAAACAGCTCCACCAGCAGGAGAAGAAGCTCATTCAAATGAACAAAGTGGTGAGCCCTGACGCCAATTCCTGCCCAAAGAACATGAGACAGTGATGCTCAAATTGGCATGCCATGCCAGGAGCTCTCAATCTGATTGAGAGCTGTTATTTTCCCAGATAGAGAAGAACCTGAACTTGGATGAAAACATTAAGAAGGTCCAGCAGGAGAATGAGGACCTCAAAGCCCGCATGGACAAGCATGCAGCTCTGTCCAGGTTTGAAAAATACTTGTTTCATATCTCGTGTGTGTGTTTTGGACATGAATTCAGCTGGCTGGAAACTCGCTGAAAGATCGCTGCGCAGCAGCCTGAGCTACTTTTATTTGAGAAGATGCATTTGGTCCCTTCCAAATCACCGCATTATGGGAATGATTTGTCATGTTCATATGCAAACCTTATTTGAGGTGCATATTATGATTTGTCGGAATTACCGCAGTAGTGCCAGTGAAGCCAGTGTTTCCAATGAACATCGGAGCCAAGATGTCCTGCTGTATTTCAGGTTTATTTTAGTTTTGCCTGACTATTGCTCTCAGCTCAAATAGTTTTCAGTGAGATTAGTCTGGAAAACCTGTTCGCATTAGCGTTTTGACAGCCACCCTGCTGGTGGACCAATCAGGGTGGGTTAGTGAGATGATGTTGAAGTTAAGCGTGTGTGGAACTGGTGGGAGAGCTAGATGAAGCGATCAAAACCGTCGTAGCAATGCTGATTGGTTGAACGCTGTCCAATAGTTTCAAAATTAACCAGAGCTCTACACCCAGTAGGAGGCAACGACTGTTAACACTTGCAGCGTGGCCAGACCGTTTATTCACAAAGTGAATTTTGGGTCTGGTTTTTGGGTTAGCAGCTGACGGCATTGATGACACATTACGAGTTTCAAACCATTCTACCACCTCTCTCCAGGCAACTATCCACGGAGCAGGCGGTCCTGCAGGAGTCCCTCCAGAAGGAGTCCAAGGTCAACAAGCGTCTCTCCATGGAGAACGAGGAGCTGCTATGGAAGCTCCACAGCGGGGACAGCCTCAACAGTCCCCACAAGCTGTCGCCCACCTCCCCGTCACACTCCCTCAACCTCCACTCCCCTCGCAACTCCACCCTCTTCTCAAGCCCCCCTTTCTCGCCAAGATAACGATGGACCCACCCCCACCACTTCCGGGTATATTTGAACAGAGCCGTGAGACTGGAATGTCCCTCAATGTGGCGTACCGGGGACGGTGACTCCTGGGGGCGAAACTGAACTGAGTCAGTTGTAGAGATGCACCGACAGACCTGGAGCGATGACTGTTGCACAGAAGCACTTAACTGAGGTGGCCCTGGTCTTCCCTCAACATGGAGAGCAAAAGGAAATCTCAGGACTTGTATTTAGATGTTGTTTTTGTTACTCTTGTATTGCAGTTCTCACCACAGGCTTGTTCTCTGATGCTGAAGCGCACCGCACGCGTGGTATAATACACATGTGCGCATTAACACACAAGCAGTGGAAAATGGTTTGCCCTGTACCTGTGGAGACCAAAGATAAGAATCTGAAAAGCTGTGAATCCAAATACTGTCTCTACACCATTCGTGCTATTGTTTGTATGCAACAACGTTCTCCCCTTCATATTATATATCCCGCCACAGAAAATGTCATGATCGGTCATTCATTTATCAGTCATAATGGCTAGCATACCACTGCCAGCCATTATGCTTTTTTGGTACATGCGTATGGAATACATTCATAATTGGTCCACTTTCTGATCTGGTAACACCCATAGCCTCCTAAGTGAATTTAATTGACATTTAATAAATGTTTTCAGTAATTCACCTGTTCAACATCTACAATGTGTTATCCTCATGCACTAGGTCTGCATTCTTGTTCGGACCAGCGGACCAATCCTAGGGATTGTGCACGTCTCAGGCATCCTCACGGAAGCCACGTACAGCAGCTTTAAGGTTAGGGTCACTAGAGTCGAGAAGGAGATGCTTAACCTCAGTGACATCAACTCTTTGCTGTGTCATGGCAAGTACAATTCGAGGAAGCTGAGATTCTTGGTGTGTTGACTCTGTTTGAAATATGCAATTAATAAAGTTGTTATGACTATGTTATACATTTCTATTGTGATTGCATTTTTACATGTTTTTGGCCATAGTTCCTTACAATAAATATGTATGCATAATCTAATCCAGTTCAGTATTTGTTAAGATATGTGTAAATTACTGCAATTTTCATAGTGAACCAAAATAATATCTGGGCTTGCAGTTCACATTCCACATACGGAGAACATTAGAACCGCGGCCTGGCAAAGGGTTGAACTGAAAAGCTAGTCCTCCTTGTAGCATACATCTCTCCAAACAATGTCAGATTTTTCAGCCTTACTGTGCTAATTTAAATATTTGAATGACAATTTGAACCTCAAATCTGTACTTTCACAGAGCACCACAAAAAGTCATGCTTAAAGACCAATGCGCATTAAAGGTGTCTGCGCGTCAAGAGACGCCAGAGTTTTAGTTATTTTTTAAGGGGCAACGCCCACCTTCTAACGCGCATTGGCGCAAAGGTTTAGAACGCGGTTCTATTTCTTGGGCGTCAAGCCATAAACATGCCTAGAATATCTGCAGGTTTCTGAGCTCCTCCGTCCATTTTGACTTTACCTTTCAAACGCATTCCTTGACTCACCACCAAATGATGCGGCCAGTGGGCGGCGGCCTTCAGTCACCATCAATCCATCCTTCTCAAAATAGTGTTCTGCTGTTATTCACCTTAATCTTTAAATGTAAATTGATGCAATTTTGATGCTAACCTTATCTTTATTATGATCAAATAATCTACAAGTAAAGATGCATTCTGTTTTCCAGATGAAATGTACATTATTGGTATGAATGGTTGTCCATTGCTTGTTGGAGTCTCATAACGTAGTTGTATCAAAGCTCAGATCACAGTAGAGGCCATGATGCATGGGGCTATTTGGCGGTGATGCTCGTTGCCACCATAGTTGCTCCATTCTGGTTCTTGGCTGTACAGATGTACCTCCCAAAGTCAGTGGTCTCCACGTCCTCTACTGTGAGGACACTCTTAGAAACACGGGTTGTGTGGCCCATACCTCTGTTAACCAGCCTCCAGGAGCTCTTAATGCCCACAGGATGGTCCTATAAAAGAGTGGTGGATGTTAGTATTCAACAGCATTAAACTATGTATTTTCCAATGTGTGCTCACTCTCACCTGGCCAGGGTAGGACCAGGTAAAGCTCACATCCACGTCTGGCTCTCCCAGGACGATGCAGGTAATTTTGATGGTGTTGTCTTCTCTCAGAGACTTGGAAGAGGCTTCTAGGCTGACAAAGGGAGGTCCACTGGGAACTGAAATGACCAGAAACACCACCCGTAATTTTTTTTATGCAAATGCAAACCTGAGATTTATTTGACCTGAGCCACACACAATTTCCATTTCATACATTCCTCCTCTGCAGTTTAAGACTATACAGTATTTCCATTTGAGTTGGCAATCAACCATCTGAACACTGAGCAGCCGCAATGCTTTTGACAACTATGAAATATGCCCTTTTCCAAAAGCTGTGAATGCAGCCCAAGAAAAGGTCAAGGTTTTTTAACTCTCTAATCTGAAACTGTAGTTGGTAACAATAACTTCTTAACAGATGTGTGTAGCAATGTAACAATAACAGCAGCTCTACCCAGCTCAACATTCATGTGAATGTGAGAGAACAGTTTGAACCTTGCTATATAGCGGAGCCATGGAAAGACGAGTTGGCGAGTTGCGCCAACGGAAGTTTGAAATTTTGTCACACGTGATTCATGGAGAGACAAAACTGTTCCAGGAAGTGTTAAGTGGGCAATTTGAATCAATATATACACAGATATATAAATAACTTCATGTTTTTATAATTAGTAGTAAATAAATGCACATATTTAGATCTACAATATCATTTCTATGGTCCTTTTTTGTTTTGAGGATTCACGATCCTGCCATTGCTGTTAAAAAATACAGTCAATTTGAGTGAATGGAGATGACGCAACTCTCTCTTTACATGGCTCTGCTATATAGAAGGAGGAATAGAGATATGTTAGACTCAAACAAAGCCTTTTTTAACACTGGTTTCAACCACGTGAATTTAACCAATCGACCACACATGATGTCAGTGGCCATTATGCAATAGCATGATAGTGTCAAAACCCTACCCTCTACGTAGAGCAGTTGGTACTTTGTTGATATCTGAGGCGTCCCCTTGGTTACAGCCTTGCAGTAAAAGACTCCCTGGTGTTCTGGGCTGGGACTCTGCAGGACAAATCCTTTGGTGGGGTCAAATGCTACCGCGGCCCCATCTGCCGGGATCTCCTCTGGAGGGACCTCTTTATGTAAGCTCACTGTGGCCAGGGGACTGGTCACGCGGCAGGGGACGACTGCAGGTCTGTCTGGGCGCATGTACACAATCTCAAAGTGGATGGCAGAGGGAACAAAGAGGTTGTCCTTATCTGGTTAGAGGAACAGAGACAAGAATATCTGTGATTTAGTCACATTTTGATCACAGATCCCTGGGGTCAAACATATGAAGGATATGGTTTCACAAGTGCATGAGCAATTCATAATCAAAGCATCACTGTTCTCTGCTTACTGTTTAATGTCTTGCTCATGAGCAAGACAATAGACCTCAGTGTTGTATGATAATTATTCACCTGGGAAATAGATATAGGAGTTATAGATTCGATCCGGATCCTTGTCACACTCTGTCCCGTCACATAGTATGACCCAGCAGCTGTAAATTCCTGTGTCAGCAGCAGAGGGCGACGTCAGGATCAACTGACCATACTTGTCAGTCTGCTTTATGCTGAGGAGAATTAGAGAATAGTAAATTGTGTAAGGATCCATCTAATTTGAGGCGCATTGTGTAAAACATGGTATATTTATGCCATTTGTACATGTATTTTTAAACCAAGTTTGCTCAGGGTATTTTCAAATAGTGTACACATGCATATACATTAATGTCTCCAATCGGAAGATATCTGGCAGATGTGGAACAAGTTTCAGAGAATGCTTCACCACTATTGTGTTTGACAGTGAACCAGAGGCGTAATTGGGGAATAATTGGGTGCAAGCATGCAGCCGTGCAGTGTTCTGGTTTGGTTCTTTTACGAGGACCAAACCTAGTGTCTTGTGCCATGGTCTGAAAGGTTATGGAACCACTTCAAGGAACCATTTTTGATTCCACATTTTCTTTTGTTGTGTGTACTGCACATGACACATATTCATCAAGCAGGGAGCTACACCGGGCCAGCACCTGAGGCGTGAGTCATTGAAGGTGTCCAGGTAAGAGGGATAGGCCCAGCCAATCTTATTGCCTTTACAGCGCAGCTCTACGTCCTGCCCGGGGGTCAGAGTTGTGGTGTTGCCCAGTCGCATAAAGAGGCCTTTGTCCAGGACCCGTGTGAGCAGCGACTGGCCTTTGCCTCCGCTCTCTTTCTCCTTCACCTTCTGGAAACGGGTCTTGGTGCGCTTGCCCCCAGGCCTGATGCGGTTCTCTCCGGGGTATTTCCTGCGCTTGGCTTGCTGGCAGGCACCTGCAGGAGAGCAGAGGTGAAGGGTTAGAGGGGAGAGCAAGAATACATGGCAGATTGGCTGGGCCACTCACAGTTTACGGTGGTTTCCTAATCCATGATATACGCAGGAGAGGAGAGTCACACTGTTGAACAATATTCAGCATTTTTTTTGACTTGTCTTGACCTTCCACAACTGTTTCAAGAATACACCTGTTTTTTATTATTGAAGAACTTGGATTCGTAACCAAAATGTTCTTTCCTGTTCCCCGATGAATCAACAGTGGAACAGGAAATCAGCGGGTATTTTTACTGGCATGCACCATGCCGATATTGTCGATTAATGGATGTTTATGAAATGTAATGAATTTGGAAAAATTTTTGAAAATCCAAATGTTTAACTTTTTTTCTTTAAATGTGACACAAACCATTTAGAAACAGTATGTAGCTGAAAACTATTCATCTTTGTTTCCGCAGAAGTGGAGTCTGAAAGAGCAGTCAGCTATTAGAAACACAGGATGCGTGTTTCAGATGCAGATGTGAGCTAGACAGAAACACACAATAATGTTTTCTACAAATTTCTTCCATTTCATCATACTTATTCTCCCCAAATATTACATAGAAATGAGAGAAATGAGAAACAGTGAACGTCTGAAGCTTTTCCATTACAGTATGTGAAAGATATCTGCTGACTTGTGTCTTGCAACACCTCCCACCCCTATTGGCACAGCCAACTCTTATCTATCAAAACCCCTTTACTAAATTATTATCATTTTCTAGATTACATTGTTGTTGTCATGGTGAAACGCACAACTGCACTAAAAAGATGGGAAAGATTGCAAATAGAATACAAAGATGAGGAATCCAGAAGAGTTACTCACCATTTTGGAGCTCCACCCAGAAAACCACCAGGCAAAGGACAACACAGAGCTTCATGGTGTGTGGACGGAAAAGAATAATAGGTATTTTCAGGGTCTTCAGTGGTTGTCCAGGACCAGAGAGGGCAGTGAAAACTAGAGAGAAGCACAGAGCTAAGCAAGGTCAGAGCTGGGTGCGCTGCAGACTGCCCTCTTTAGTTGACCAGCTCCATTCTCCTTTTAGACAGAAAAGGGGAAAGGAAAATAACTTCAGTACCCTGCAGTTCACATGCTCAGATCGTTAAAAAGCAGAAATAAATACTCTGGTGCTCTCTGGTGGACATAGAGTATAAACGGTATAGAAAATAGTTTTTGTTCAAGATTAGTTTTCTGTTTTGTTCCAGGGACAAACCATTATGAAGACAGCTGCCCTCACCATTCCCCTATAAATAAAATATTCTAATCAGCTTCATGGATATACTAGTTTACTCTTCTTATGTAGCCTATTCAAGAAAATATCAAATATTAGTCTTAATGAAAATACATTTATTGCAGTTGTCATCTTAACAGCGTGGTTAGTAACAACTGATACTACTGTACACAATGCAATCTGCATGGTGATGTATATGTA
>JAODTR010003721.1:0-34105 GCA_025399935.1 Amblyopsis rosae
GAGGTTTGGGGTCCCCTGCTGGAGCTGCTGCCCCCGCGACCCGACTCTGGATAAGCGGATGAAGATGGATGGATATTATTATATTGTGTCTGTGTGTGTCTGTGTGTGTGTATGTGCATGTGTGCATCGCAGAGAGAGTGAACAGATAGAGGGAGAGAGGGAGTGCGTTTATGTGTACAGTACTGTGTGTACGTATACGTGTGTATGTGTGTATGCGTATGAATGTGTTTCTGAAACATGGCAAAGCTGTATGTGTTATCAAATGT
This sequence comes from Amblyopsis rosae, assembly GCA_025399935.1. Classification (NCBI taxonomy): domain Eukaryota; kingdom Metazoa; phylum Chordata; class Actinopteri; order Percopsiformes; family Amblyopsidae; genus Amblyopsis; species Amblyopsis rosae. The sequence goes on from JAODTR010003721.1 coordinate 267, forward strand.
GTGTGACTTGTTAACGTGTGTGTGTGTGCGGTGCACACACATGGGCCGATGCAGGCCCACACACGACTGTGAGTTTGTTGTTCTTAGCAGGACTGCCATCTTGTCTGAAAGAGATGTAAAACCAAACTGGCACCTCTCTGAGAGCCATTTGGTGTCTCAAATGGACAGACGAGCAAAAATGAGCCACGGGGAACATATACCGTACACATACACATCGTTGCATGTATTATTAGCCTATATATGATACGTGTAACAATGTTATGTTATTGGCACAAAGCATGTTGCCTCTGGTGTCTGACCCACACCAGCAGGTCCGTGAGGTGGAACACCGGCTTAGTATTGCTCTAGTAGAGTCTGATTTGGTCTGGCATTACCCCCCCCACCCCCCCATGTGGCTGTGCATTATGCAGTGTGTCCGAGATACTGCCTGACAGTAATGCAAGACCTTGTCTGTTGAGATCCACTCTGCAAGAGGGGGGGCTGTATGAGCTCTCTGCCAGGGGCTTACTGCACACGCCGCTGGTGGCTCAAACGCTGTACCCCCAATGGTGAGATGTTTTACACTATAGTTATATATATATATATGATTATACTATACCCCTTCTGTCTGTCTGTCTGTCTGTCTGTCTGTCTGTCTTGGCTTGCTGTCTGCCTGTCTGTCTGTGTCTGTGTAATCTGTGTATTTTATTGTTTCGACATTGTCTGCTGCTCAAAACAGATTTTTCGTACTCATGCTTTTTCAGCCTTAAATTACATTGGTATTCTCCTTGTATAGACAAAGTACAGTAAGCAAACTTCAGATGAGCTGAATCAATATGCAATAAAACTTAAATGAATAAAGGCGTGCGGTTTTGCTAAGTCAACGCAAAAGTTGATGACGGATAATGTGGATTGAGGTCTGTGCTTTTCAGCAACGCACGCACGCGTGCACACACATGCACACAGACACAATTTAAATGCATTCTATTGAAACCTTTCTACAGGCAACGTTGTAGTAGCTAATGCATTTGCTAGGGATGGACCCCTCAGGCTCAAGTTTTAGGATCGGTTTCGGTTGGTTGATGAATGCACACGGCAAAAAAAAATTCTTCAAAAAAAGGTTAAAAAATTATGTTTTGCATATTTGCTCATAATGGGTAAGTACAATGGAACAAGTGAACATTTGCTTGTAAGATTTCTTGAAATAAGATAAGGTAATTGTGTCTTATCTTAAGTGTAGTTTGATATTTTTACTAGAAATTAGACAAATATACTTTAATATACTATAATTTTTTGTAGTGCATTTTTCGCGGGTCGGGGCATCGCGGGCTGGCTCTCGTAGCGGGTCGGGTGGGTGCAGGTTGTAAAATAACACGACCCACTACTGTACTGTATATCCAGTGGGTCCACAGCCTGTTTGCTGAGATAATTAAATTCTCAAAGGTAATGTGGAGAGACGCAACACGTAAATTAATTTGAGCCGGCGCATCAGAAAGGATTTACGCCGCTCTGGCGAGAGCGCTCTCTCCCCGGGAACAAACAAACTGAATGTTTTTTTTTTATTATTAATTACTATTCCAGTCCTGCATTAAAGGGTATCAGCCATCAGATGACTTTGAAACACACACTTGGCTCTTTTGATGTATTAATGAAACAAAGACGGCAAGGAAAACAAAACACAAGCGAGCTAATTTACAAATGTGACACAAATAACCACTGACAGACAAAGATGCAGCAAGAATAAGGGGGAATGCATTGAAAAAGGGAATACACGAGAAAAATGGTACAGAAAAACAATGACATAATATGTATTTTATAGCAATTGCAGCCACTAGTTAGAAGACTCTGGGCTCTGGCCCAGTGCTCTTATATTCCAGCTCTGTAATGCCATATGCAGCAAAATTTTGCCCTAGTTACCTTAGATTCTGAGGGCAACTTGTGCATTTACAGTTGTATTTTTTTCCATCTTAAAGCAAGTTTCACGCACTTCAGACAAATCAGCACGGATCTGAATTTAGTCCAACTCTATGCTAGATATGATTGCTCTCCAATCTCTCCTCTGTTGTCGAAATGCAGGGATAATATCCAATGGCCCGGCTGTTAATCCATGCCAAGGAATGCAGAAAAGGCCCATTTGACATGGGCTGACTTCCCTCTGTAATTAGAGAACCTCATTAGGTTCATTAAGTCATTTCTCATGTTCAGGGATTTGTTTTACACAAGCCACCAGCAGACATGGGGCAGTATCTGCACTGAACCCTCGCATAGTCAAATGTTCATGGTAGAAAAAGTATGCATACGTAAATATGGGTCGAGAGGCAGATTTTCTGCAACAACCAGACTTAAAATTCACTTTGTGAATGGGGTCTGAACCCATTCCATTGTGAAGTGTTCACAGTTGGTGCCTACTGGGCACAGGTAGACCTCAGGTTAATTTTGAAGCTATTTGGCAGCGTTTAACCAACCAGCGTTACTACAACTGTTTGTATCGCTTCATCTAGCACCCTTTCAAAACAAACGGTTGACTTCAACGACATCACATTGACGGTCAGTGGCTGTGTGTTCGCTAAAGCGACCAGGGTTTCCAGACTACAATCTCAGTGACAACATGACCTGAGAGCAATTAGTCAGGTGGAGCCAGGCTAGAAAAATGGGCCCAGGCAGCGACAGATTTGTGTCTGAAAACCCCCTTGTAGTTAAAACCGGTGCTACAAATATGTCGTCGTGTTCGTCTATGAGGCGAGCGCTGCTCTCTGCTCTGTGCACACTAAACAGTGAGTTACGCTATTACCTGCGGTAAGGCCGAGGAGGGGGTTAATTTCCTGTCCGACCTATCAGTGCCGTCACAAGGCGCTAACCATCAGTGTCACCGCTCCAAATGTGGCACAAATAACACAACGGCGGCGGTATTTCAATGGTGAGGTGTGTGTGTGTGTGTGTCGGGCAAAGGGGGAGGGTGGGATGTGATGTTGTTGAAGGGCCCTTTGTCTTTTCTATTTATTGGAGGGCTTGGGCAAACAGGGGAGGGCAGCGGTGATGGGAGAGTGTGTGTCGGTTGGCTGTGGGGGGCGCATACCTTGCACGGCCTCAGGAGAGCGTCATGGTAACAGTGTCCCCCTCATTCTCTCTCGCCCCCTCCCTCCCTCTCTCTCTCTCTCTTGCTTCATGCTCCCCCCTCCTCTCTCCCCCCTCTCCCCCTCCAGTGGTTCCAGCTTGGGTGTCAGAGAGAGCAGTGATCCATCATGGACTATTTTACTTAGTGGGCCGAGAGCAGGCGGCCATTCATCTCCCAATCTCCCACATACACACACACACACACACACACACACACACACACACACACACACACACACACACACCTACACACACACATTGTGTTGCCTACATTCATAGTTTGACAGTGGGGCGTTGTGGTGTGAGCATGTCGTCCGAGCCGCAGCGCTGCTTACAGTAAACTTGCTTGCCCTGCAATTGTTTGTGTTGGCCACCGGGGGCAGGGTTGAGCTCCCACTGTTTCAACGCCTGTTTACTAGTTAGCGTAGCTGACACTGCACTGGGAGAGCATGTGCACCTTGTGCTGAAAGTATGCTCATGCACTATATATGGAACTACCCTGCCCCAGAGCCATGGAAAGAACAGAGTTACGCCATCTCTGTTCACTCCAATGGACCGTTTTTTTTTCACAGCAATGGCAGATCGTGGAGCCTTAAAATAGTTCCTGGAAGTTAGCCTAAATACTAAAAGTATTTTATTTTAAATGTAAATCGGTGTATTTACTGCTAATTAACTGCAAAAAATGAAGTCATATATATCTATATATATATATATATATATATATATATATTCAAACTGCACACCAAGCACTTCCTGGAACTATTTTGCCATAGGTTTAGCCTCTCCGTGAATCATGTGAACTTTGAAAATGTTGAACTTGCGTTAACTCTGTTATTTCCATGGCTCTGCTCTGCCATAACCTGTGAGGTTTTTAAATATTCACACACACACACACACACACACACACACACACACACACACACACACACACGCACACACACACACCAAGTCTGCCACTCAAAACCATATATATAAATGGACAGACTCCCATATCTTTTCTCAAGAACAGATTTGAACACAGACCAACGCTGTACTGGCTCTGGCCGTCGCCATACTTGCAGTATCTTACTCCGCCTGTAACCCCCCCCTTCCCCCCTGCTTGTGACGACCCCCTATGCTCCCTACTCAATAAAATGGGATCAATGTATAGCTAACATATATTCAACTGATGAGTTATAAACAAATTCACCCCCGTAGGGTTGTCATGAACAAGCAGACTAGCTACAGAGGCCAACACTGTTTTTTGAACCAGGCTGTAAACATGTTTGCTGTAAAGTCAGACATTTTAACATGGGAGTCTATGGGGATTGACTCAAGCGTCCATTATGAACTGCAGCGCTTGGCACTTCTGCACTGTATTCACGTCCTCAGCAGTGGAGATTCCCATGTATAGCATGTATGGATAAACAGGCACACCTGCTCTCCCCCACCTCCCCCCTCCCCGCTCCACCCACCCACCACAAACACACACACACACCCCTTCCTCTGCCAGGCCTGAAACACCGGCTGGTGCTGATAAGACACAGAAACCACTTGTTGTTTCCCTGCAGGAGAGAGAAACAAGCGGGCGTACATCATCAAACAGTACACCCACTCCTCCCCCCCCCCGATCCTCCTCCTCCCCCTTCCCCTAACTGAGAGAGACACTGACGCAGGCTCCGTTTGCCACGGAGGTGTGAGGATCGTCATCTTCATTCATTTAGAAGGGGGATGGGAGGGGCAACAATCGGATATCACGCATACCTGGCAAGTTGCAGTGTGTTTTTTGTGTGTGTGTGTGTGTGTGTGTGTGGGGGGGGGGGGGGGTAACAGAATGGTGAATGGGGCAGCTCGGTCGTGGCACACTTTGCCTTGACAAAGAAGGCTTTGCATACAAAGAGAGCGAAAAAGAGGGGAGATTAATGGTGTCTTCATGTTGTATCAGAGGTTTTCCGACTTGGTCATAGCACATGAACGACCTCTCAAGTCCTGGAAATTTCAAAAACTATTTTTATACACGCGTTCCCCAGTTGGTGAACTTTACCCTTTCCACACAGCAGAAACTAGGAAATAATTGTTTCCATTAGCCGGGATTTAGACACTCACTGCAAAAACTATATCTAATTTAGTGTGATAATTTGTTTTTAGATTTAAAATCTAGTTGGACTTGTTTCTAATATAAATGGATTATCTAGTTACTTAAATTAAGACATCTTATCCGGTGAATTTCACTTATTGCACTGGCAGCCACATTTGCTTGTTTTGAGCATAAAACTAATATCTTTGCACTTATATTTGATAGGGCATTTTTTGCAGTGCTTGTATGCATGTATAAAGGAGTAGGGGAGTCAGTGAATTAATGTTAATCTGCTTGTCTGACACAATTAAAGCTTGTTTTTAAATTACGTTTTATAAGTTTCAGGTACCAAACACAGATCTGGGAGTTGGGAAATAATTAAACGTGTGCATTGCCAAGAATTAACTCTGCGTTTTCATATTATATAGCTCCAACGTCCGAGAACAACGCACTTGAACATGTCGTACTCATAATTCAAGAGTGTGGGCTTCATCACGCAGGAACCTCCTAAGGGCCCAGGGAGCTGAAATAGGGCCCCAGAAGTCCCTGCCCCCCCCCCTTCCCACACCATTTATCTTCCTGTGACTTTTCCTCGGTCAGCCCACATCACAAGAAGCACAACGTTTCCATTATGTACATGATGTGAGCCGCGCTACACACCGTGCGCTGTGGCGCCTTCCGTGTGACCACTCACTGAAATAGGAATTAGAGTCATTCTCCTTCATATTACATGGCCCGATGCAATTATCAGCTATCAATGGGGAGCGGGAAGAGAGAGAGAGAGAGAGAGAGAGAGAGACAGAGAGAGAGCGAGCGAAAGAGATACAGAGAGAGTGTGAGAGAGAGAGACAGAGAGAGAGAGAGAGAGAGAGGGAGAACAGAGAGATTCTATCTAATGTCTGCTTATTCTTCTAAGTCGCATCCAACGAAAAGTAATTAAGTCATTTGAAGATGTTATTGGAAAATGAGAATTCTATCAGTGGTTCTGTGGGCTTCATTTGCCTGCGGCACAGTCAGTCAATGTGTGTGTGTGTGTGATGTACAGTATGTGTGTGGGAGTGCGTTTGAATAATTTGGGAGCCTTTGTGCGTGTGCGTTCTCTAACTGACACACTGTACCGTGCAACAGAAGTTGGAAGACTTGTGTCTGTTGTGTGGTAGCGCACCAGCACAGTCAGTGCCTCCTCATTAACCTTTGGGGAGATAAGCCTGTTGTAAGTCCATGTTTAAACAGCCTGTGTGAAGTATCTCCCACCGATAAACGGCTTGCCAAACCATCAAACCACATGCACCCCCCCCACCTTCCCACAACTCCCATTTAAATACCCCCCCCCCCCCCCCCCCCCAATTCCCCCACCACCACTACCCCGCCCCCCCACGCACTCATCCATTTTTAATAGAATCTATTACTCTCAGATTAGCCGATAAGAGGCAGACTGCTTAAATTCTCTAACAGGCTGCATAATTGGTATCAGAGCGCCGCATAAGAGAGACCCAGATCTCTCCCCTGTGCTCTGCTTCGCCTACAGAGACGAGAAAGAGAGCTAGGCAGAGAGAAAGAGAGAGAGACGAGAAAGATAGAAAATACAGAGAAAGGGAGAGAGGGATGCAGAGAGAGAGAAAGAGAGAGAGAGAGAGAGAGGGTTGAAGTGCAGGACATCCAAACAAGCTGCAGGCACTTGGCCAGCCAGCTCAGGCCCTGGGGCTGATAGCAACTAACCTAATTTCCAATGAGATTAGCTTGCGTAACAAAAAGGTATTACCAACCAACGTCCAATGTTCGGCGCCACTTTCAATACTATTCATGCTCCTAAAGATGTAGATAAAATAAGTACAACCCCAGCGATAGATCAGAATTATACTGCTGGCCTCTATAGAAAACTATAACGAAGAGATTTCAGGAATTGGCTTGACATATCCTCATTATTAAAAAGGTAGAGTCAGCAATTGTAAGATAACACACTTTGTCAAAACCAGGGAACATCTATACTCACAATCCACTAGCTGCCCGTTCTGTGTGTGCATTGGGAAGAAGAAAATATCTTGGGTTTTTTAACACAATCCTGGCTCAAACATAAAAAAAAGTGGTGCAGACCGCACCACATAACACTATCCTAGCCTTGGCATAGTGCAGATGTCAACAAGCTTTCTCCATAATGACTGACTACACCTTTAAAATGAGCCCGCATGCAGTCATTATGTTACCTGAATGTATCTACTCAAATAAACATGCAACAACAAAGCCACTCAATGTTTCCAATGAGCGTGAATGAGCCATCAAAAACAGATTTATTGGAGCTTTAGTCTTGCATGAAAGGACTATACAGACATCCATGTTCATCTTAACATTCATAAACTAACGTTTGTATTCCTGTATTTAGGTCTGTGTTTGAGGAGACCTTTTGTTTTAGTGCAACACAACATTTCAGGCAGAGAAGTTCAAAACCAGAGAAATTTAAGTAAATTAAATAAATAAATAATAGGATTACTGCTATAAATTACAACTGGCTTAACACAGATCCCAAACAGAAAGCTGCCAAGCCACTAGAGTCTTCTTATCTTAGTGAACAGCCTTGATAAAGCATCAAAATCTGCACGGGCACAGAGTCTTTGCCAAGTAAAGACAGACAATTCACATGGAGTTTAGTCTGACCAATAACAGGAAAAGGTAAAACAGTCTTATCTTATCTTTGTCCACATACAAGTGTGCACACAAACTAAATTATCTAAGAGCGTCATGTCCAGCCATGACTTGAAGAGCAAGTGTGCAGCGGTTCAAGTCATTTTAAATCAGCACAGATACTCTGATTAGATTCTAGCCTCATATTGTCACACACACACACACACACACACACGCACACACACACGCACACACACACACACACACGTAGAGCAGGGAATAATTTCTGTGGCCAGTAAAATGATGTAATTCAAATGTTGTGCCATTATTTATTTAATAAAAGAGCAGGGTTAATCATTTGTACTGAAATGGGAACATGTATTCTTGTGTCATAATGCATCTCTGAGATATAAAACAAGTATGTAACCAGTGTTCTGAAATGGGATACATTCAGGCTGAACTAAAGGTGACCTATGTTTTTAAACAAAAAACATAAATAAAAAAAGACTTGGTATACATAAATATTATATATATAGACTCTTAAAGATGTTTTAAGCTATGAACTCACGTGAGTGTCAGCTCATTATAGGGACAGGATGAGGTATTTCAATGCAAGGGATCTGTGTTGTGGACGTCACCATTTTTCATTGCCATCAGCATTGGCATTGATGAATCCACGCTACTAGATGTCAGGTATAAAATTCAAAGACACTTTAAAAAGGGATAAACACTTACTGCTACTTTAAAACACTCCTAACCTGAGAAAATCTAAAATAATATATCCAATATGAAATAACTAAACTTGGGACAGTAAGACAGCTCATCACCCACAGTAGGATAATTCATAAACATGGCAAACAAACAATGCAAAAAGAAACTAACCTGAAACTGACTGAAGCTCTGAACACACACTTGTCTTCAAAGATGCAGCTCAAAGGAGCTGTTACCAGCAACCAACTATAGTGTGGAATAATATGCTGATCCATTATAAACAAATAGCCTACTTATGTGGTATAGCTAATTCATTTCTTTGAAGGAATAATTCTGTTGAGGTTTAGCCCAACACCCAAAATAGAAGCCTTTGACAGCATATAGTTAGCTACCCCTAAAGCACGACCTCTGGTTCAGCCCCACCCCCCCCCCCCCCACCCTGGCAATGGCAAGGCCGTTCATTAGGCTGTCAAGGATCACTTCCTTCAAGTCATTAAAAATGCTAATAAAACACTGAACTCATAAGATTAGGGAAATGCTCCCTGCAGACAGAGAATTCACATGAGGGCATAGTTTTCTACACTTACAATCAAGGTATAGTCATAGTCTGCATGCTGACAATAGAATCTGGTGTTACTACACAGTAGGGGTGGGGGAGAAAAAAACACATCAATACTGCATAGTATCGCGATATTTCCCATGGCGATACTGAATTGATACACGGACGTCAAGTATCGCAATTACTAAAAAGATTTAAAAAATAATAATTAATTATATATATATATATAAATAAAAAAGGCATGTCCATGTCAGTTAGTCGGCTTGACAATCACATTTTGCAGCAATACAGTTTATTTATGAGATGAACGAACCGATGTTGACATAGCTTCTTTTGGGGACATAATTTGAAGTTGGAAAAAGTAATAAATTGCAAAATATCTCAATAATATCGTACCGTGGCACAGGTACATGGTACCTATGCCACGGTACATAGGTACGTGGCATTTAATCTATGGCCTGAACCAAAATCACCACTGCTTACTTACTATTGATGCCAGATACTGTAATCTGGCAATTCATATAAATAATCTAAAGATCACTATGCTAGAAGATGGAATCGGTCACTTTACATCTTAGATAAATTGATGACCGCAACACACTATGTACAGCAAACAGTATATACACAACCTATAGTCTGTGTGAAAGTAAGTGTGAAAAGCAAACTTGTGTCCAGACAGTTTGGTCAGTATACTCAGCCATGTTTGTTTTTGGAGGCAGTAAAGGCAAAAATCAGAAGGAACAGCAAATTATACAGACCTAATATGATTCACTGACAAAACATGGAAGCAATCATTTCATTATTGTCTTTAGTGTTATTTTCCTATATTTATTCACCATTTGTTGAGGTCAGTGACACATTTGCCCCAAACGTGTCACCGTCTGTGCACAGCATAATCTATACGGGACGGGAGTGTCACACACAGTCACCAAATTAGAAAAGAGTCTGTTGTCAAAATAAGAACGGCTCATGGAAAGTCCTTTAAGAATGGGCAGTAAGCTGAATCATTACACTGCCATCTTAAAAAGGTATAGTCAGCCATTGTAAGATAATTGTAAGATAATACACTTTGTAAAATTCACAAAATATCTCGTACCATTCTCTGTGCATGCTGAAAAACTAATATGGTATTTCTACATGAGCATGGTGTAACCAGACCCAATATTCTCTTTGTTAACACGCTTGACATCAACGTCATCTCACCAACCAACCGTGATTGGTTCACTAGGCTGCCACTACTACACAGCACTGGCTATGTATATAGGAACATAAACAAAGCGGCGAACACCGCTTACAACAACAATGCTGCTTGTGTAAGGGCTGAGCTTCTGAGGGAGTCTGTTTTGTTTTGATCTTGAAGTTAGCAAGCATTCTCGAAGAATGAAGCCTTTACATCGATAATTAGCTAATAGCAGTGAAAAGGCTACAGATGGTAGCTTTAGGGTAGCGAGTGCACACACACCAAAAACCTATGATGTAAACTAAAGGCTGCAGAAATGGCATTAAATCCCCTCCCTGGTGACTTCAGAGGCCCAGTCCTTAGCCTCTCCACCCTTAACCTTGCGTCCCTCTGCCATCTCATTCTATTAACACGAAAAGGACAATTAGGCAGATTTCAAAAGATTGCAGGCTGCCTGTAATTGCGCACAACGTCCCTTAGCAGATAAAAGGGCGATTACTGTGGGTGCATGGCAGGAATCACTTAGCAACGGAGGCACTGACATTAAGCTTCGAAGCAGGTCGACCGGGGCACTCATCCCCGCTCTGAAGTCACTCTGCACTTACGTCATGCATGGTTAGCCAGTAGCCACACGATGATCGCACAAAACAGCCGATACTCAACCACTCTAACTGAGGTATTTATTATACCCGAGCCAGAATATGTTAAGATAGACGGTGAACACTGACACATAGGTCAGCCAGATAGAAACGCCAGCGTCGTAGCTTGCAGGAGGCTAGATAATAACCTGATTATGCCTGAGGTGAAACCCATTGTATGCAGTATTAAGCCATGACAGTAAAGGAAAGCGGTTACCGGCAAAACACCACGGTCATATATAGGCAAAAAAAAACACATCCCAGCAATCTGAAGCCAACTTGATGAAATAATGAAAGCAGGCCAGTGAGGTCTATGAATAAAGCAGAAAGGAGAACAATTCATCCTGATTAATTACAGCGGGGGAAACTCAAAAGCCCTAATGTTTATTTCATGGTATGAATTTATCTGGAGGCTATACACCAAATTATCTGATAAAGCAGAAAGGAAAGGATAGCTGGCCGTTTCTGATAGGCTACTGTGTGTAATGGCTTAAGGTAAAAGGGATTTGCATATATATGTTGCTCTTGGCTTTAGTCAAAAAGAATTGCAAATGGCCTGAAGAGCAACACATATGCTGTAGCCCTATTCTCTTTTATGGTCTAGTTCGTCTGGGAAATTGTGACATCCCGTCTTTCTGGCCAATAAATGATCTGACACAAGCAGGAAAGCATGCAGGATAGAATTTCACACTTGGTTTATAATCTATACAGCCTTCTCCTGCCACCAGTGTAATGAGGTGTGTGACCCCACCTCCGGCTTAGACAATGGAATTGGAAACTAAAGCCTTCTAAGGCAGCTTTGAAAGACCAATAACATACTTGAAAGCATTTCCTGCAACCGCTGTCATCCTGATATCTAAGTCTTCCTTTATTGAAAAGTGCAAATCGACGACAAACATTATGATCAGATGGCCTGACCTAACCTACTTGAACCCTGTTGAAGCCTTTGAACGAGTTCAAAATGAAAGCCAATTCAAAGGCCATAAAACCCACAATAGCGTCACCTTCCTTGCAAACATATACGGTTCAGCCTTACATTAGTAGAACAAAAACTAACAAACAGCGACCCTATAGGCCCAATATGGTTAACTATGAGAAACATTTCAGAATTACACATTATTAACTAACTATCTCTAAACATTTAATACGATAGCCTTCTAAATGGGTCCAAATTACCGTATCTCGCATTCTGTTGCCTATATCTACACGGTTTTATCAGCGGTCATTGACAGGTCCAGAATTGATAAGGGCTAGACGCTATCTGTCATTAGAGATCTTCCATCATTAGGGTTTCAACTTATATAAGTAAACAGGACAGCGCGTAATTGGGCCTACATATGAATGATTCCATTACAAGCATCAGTCCTAGGTTCTTCAAACCATTATCTTAATATGACACGGGCTATATGGTTTAATCCAAGACAATTCACCTGCTGTGACACTGCAGAGGAAACAAAAATGATAATAATATGTAACAGTGTTAATTAAACAGAAAGTATGTAATATTAAGTTAAAGAGTGAGACAAAAGGTTCTTACAGGTTTATCTCAACATAAGGCTTGTTTATCTTTGGTTCGCTACGGCTGATTGGTTGTTATCCTGGTCTGAAAGGCGTTTTTCCTCCGCAAAAGCAACCTCGCCACTGTTATCAGGATGAGTGCCGAAAAACTCAATAATATCCATTGATGAAGTCAACTAAACGAAATATACTTCCTCGACATGGCGATTACTTCTGTATGATGTAATTGAATATATTATTGCTTGTTTGCTATTGCTTCCATCTCTTCTTGGACACCGACTCCACCAGGTTACAGTGAGATGTCGGAGTAGAAATGATGGGTTCTCCGCACAGTTGAAACCGCCTTCAGACCAATCAATCAGAGGCAATTTGAATATTCCCACGGTTTGGCCAATCGCTTGAAAGAGAAGGCGGTAGCTTCTATTACGCCAACGGCGTCAGAGAAGCACGTTGTTCATTCGCTGAAAATATTAAAGGGATAGAACCAGCGGTCGATTTGTACGAATCACAACTTAAAGTGGTAGGCTATTGGTAACAAGTGTAGGCTGAACACGGTTTTTACACTTTAGTTTGATACATTTTACATCCGGATGCGTGAGCCGTCCATCAATCATTTATTGTTTTAATTGCGTCCTCTTTTACATTTTATTTTAACAGGAGGTGGATATGTTGCAACTTTCTTCTTTGCAGCTGTCGAAATTTCTCAACTTAAATATGTTGTAGTGCTAATGGCACCACAGCAAGCACTGACAGTCAGCTGCTATGTACATGTGTGCATAAGTATTTGTGCACCACGTAAGTGTTATGTCTCTGGTCGACTCTATAGTGCAGGGGTAGGGAACCCTGGTCCTGGAGAGCCGCAGCCCTGTATGTTTTAGATGTCTCCCTGCTCCAACACACCTGATTCTAACACACACTAACTTTGTTCATTAGAATCAGGTGTGCTATAGTGCAATGCTTCCGCCGGTGCCAAGGGCTAATGACGCCAAATGCATTTCACGGTTACAGAGCTGCCCCTGCCCTTAATAGATATTGCATGCATTTTTCACTCTGGCCTTATTTTCCCTTTTCCACACCCCGATTTGCTTTGTTCTGGGCATGGCGTTTTAGTCATATGCATAGTCCCGTTCCCATGCAGTCCTATTAAAGTCATATTAATATGTAATTCACTCAACATACTTAATATACTAAAATATTAGGCCTACCTCAGATATATCCTTTTCAGGACAGTGAATGTCGCCCTGCAAAGGTAGATTACGTATGCCATTAAAATATATTAATTATTAGATCATATAATATAGGCCTATACGGCATAACAAAGCCTACATATACATCTTTCTGTTTAAAGCAACAAAAATAAATAGCATCTGCGAAAAAAGCGTGATTATATTAAAGTATGTAAATAGTTCTAGACCTATTTTAGTTGAATCAATGTCTTTGCTAAATATATCAAGTGGGCCTACTAAGATCCACGAAAATTGTGGCAGAACTGTTGTTTTGGCAAATAATAGGTTATAACACACTTTCATGCATCTCTTCTGATTTGTGTTTTGTAACAAGACCATTCAATTATACAATAGCTATATTATAACTAGGACCAATTCATAACAGGCTACACATAATAAAGATATTAGAATATATTATTTTCTCAGTAGCCATTTCCCATTTAGTGTATTTGCATGCATTTAGATGCTATTTGTATTTTTTTATAATCATGAGTAGGCTAGCCTAGATAGACCGACCTATATTACTTGATCAACTGAACACATAGGCTACTTTATCTTTCTTGTGTGTGCTTAGCGTGTTTACGCTAGGTAATATTTGTAATCTTTTACAGAATTTAGCTCAATGGACTTGCTGACATTTGACTGACTAAGGCTCTCATAACACTTATTGCAGAATATCGCCACCTGCAGGCCAGAATTCCATACAACACCACACAATCTTTATTATTACGTATCAATATTCACGAGCCATTAGACATGCTATGACATTGTTTAAAATTATGTTAGGTCTTTTATACGAGTCGGCTTAGAAATAACTAATATCTTTGTTAAATTGGGCATGCCTTCCCTTAGGCTAGCCTATTAGACTACTACCGGTAGCTTATTTCCTAGTTATGACTGTTCCATAGACCACGCCTTTGGGAACCAGCGAAGTTGGTGGAAGAACCACACGTAAATGTGTGAGTATGATACTTTCCCCCTCGGATGTTATGTCAACTTGAAAACTACACGAATTCATCTACATTTTACGAGAGCATGTTTTACCAGAGATGAGATCACTACCGGTATAGCCATTTAGGAATTAGCTAAAGCAAGTAACCTTTGACGTTGCCAACAGTCGTCAATTCTTCAAATTTAACTGTGGATATCTAATGTTTGGAACTGGGCGAGACACTACAAATGATCAGCAAAAGAGGATTGTTATGTAAAATACTGTAAGTGCGTGTCTGCTAACTTAAAGCCTCAACGTGGATTGTAGACTATTTCACTATTTTGGGAACATGACAATGACGTATGATGTGCGCGACCCTGCTTGTCACAGAACAGTTAACCCACAGTAGGCCTAACTATTTGTGTTACGTTGTATTATTGTCATTTAATTGTAGTCTTTATATTTCTTTAGGAAACATGACAATGACGTTAGATTTATTTGCGTGGAGTGACCCTGCTTGTCAGTGAACACTGAACAGTTAGCCTACAGTAGGCCTAACAATAATGTTATTATTGTACTTTTTAAATATCACTGAACACATTTTAATTTTTTAAATGTTTGTAAGAACCATTATATCCTTATTATTGTTGTTCAATATATAGTAAAAGGTAGCACATAGTGTAATCATCACTATATTTATAAGTAGCCTAGACCTACATACAATGCTACAAGTTAAATGTTTTGTACCATACAAGTTAACAATAAACATTTAATATAAAAAGCATAACAAGCATACCAGTATATTAAATACATATACTCTGTCCACACAGTGCACAAGGCCTTGTCTACTCATAGTCATGGAGGACATTCTGAGCAAACTGGGAACCCTGGATGAATCCCAGCTAAGAAATGCAATCCTGGGCGCGGGGCTTAACTGTGGCCCAATCACCTCCACCACACGGGGCCTGTTTGAGAAGAAGTTGGCCCGAATCCTGATGGAGAAGGGGGCAGGGGAGGAGGATACCCCAGGCCCAAACGGATTATCGGGAGCTGAATGCAAAGATTGTGACCAAAGCCCTGAACAGACTCTAACAGTGGAGGACACCGAAAAAGAGACATGCGCTTCCCCACATGAAGAAATAGAGAAGAGCACACCGGAATCATCGATTGTGTACTATGGTGTCTGTCCTCAGAGAGACGATACTTCTGGAATGGATGGTGAGAATCCATAAACAACATTGGAAAATATGGATTTTGTTTACAGGAATTTGAATAAAGTACTTATCTTAAATGCGTGGCTTTTCTCCAACAGAAACGGTTCACGTGTACGCACACATAAGAACAGCACTCAGAGCCATGGAGAGGATGAAGGACGCACGGCTAAAAGTTTTCCCATCAAGAAAGGAAGCAGAAGATTATTCTAAAGGGATGCATGAGGACAGGCAGTCCATGTCAAGCCCTCTAAAAGGACAACTCATCCCAGAGTCAGACCATGTGGGTATGTGTTTATGTAGATACTATTTGATTTTTTAAGAAAATATAAGAGTAACTGTAACTGGGGTGTAATTCATACATTTAATAAAGTAATACATGTCTTATAACTGTAACTGGGGTGTAATTAATACATTTAATAAAGTAATACATGTCTTATAATGGGGTGTAATTAGTACATTTAATAAAGTAATACATGTCTTAAAACTGTAACTGAGGTTTAATTAATACAATTAATAAAGTAATGCATGTCTTATAACAGTAACTGGGGTGTAATTAATACATTTAATAAAGTAATATATGACTTATAAAAGTAACTGGGTTGTAATTAATACATTTAATACAGTAATATATGTCTTATAACAGTAACTGGGGTGTAATTAATACATTTAATAAAGTAATATATGTCTTATAACAGTAACTGGGGTGTAATTAATACATTTAATACAGTAATATATGTCTTATAACAGTAACTGGGGTGTAATTAATACATTTAATAAAGTAATGTATGTCTTACAAAAGGGAAAGTTCTCAATTGGTAGGCTACACTGTTTATGTGTAAAGTAAATGTGCTTTTCCATCATTGCAATTGTAGGACAATCCCCAACCAAATCGGAGAAGCCCAATGACTACCCTAGTCCTAAAACACAGGACCTTACAGCCAAGCTGAGGAAGGCTGTGGAAAATGGCGATGAGCTGTTCTTCACAAAGCTGGTGTGGGACAACCCCCGTTTCCTCATAGGGTGTGGAGACAACCCAACAATTGTACAGGTAAGTTCTCTGAAACTGAATGCCTCAAGGAAACATATTAAATTATTTAAAATAGCAATGAATCACTGTTGCAGTAAAGTCACAATTACAGAACGCAGCAAAAGGAAGTGTGAGAGCCTCAGTAATCAGCTTGCACTCAATAACTATCAATAAATACGTCATGGATATATGTAAATATTCGTCATCATGGTTCACAGCACGCAAGTTTAGCGCATTAGCTGTCAAAAGTGTCACAGGAGTAACTTTTTTTGTTTTGTTTCTTTTTACAATTGTACTATACAGTAAATAAATAATTTATTATCATGACTTGAGATTGTGTGAAATGGGTCACGGTTTGTGACTCCCATGAGTCACCATGGGTGAAATGGTTTAAGTAACTGCGTAGAATAATGGTCTCTGCTTTATTGTTTTTCATTAGCTAGGGTGCCGCTACAATATTCTTCACGTAGCAGCCAAAGAAAACCAGCCTGGGATAATCCGTCTCTTGCTGAGCACCCTGGAGAACCCGGAGTTTATGAGACACATGTATCAGGACGACGACGAGGAAACCCTTCATCGACGCATTCGCTACATCGTAGACCTGTACCTTAATACACCGGACCAGAGTGTGAGGATTGGGGAATGAGTAGTCCAATCACAGCCATGGATTTGCACTGACGCATTTATGTGAACATTAATTTTTTTCCTCATTCTGTTTCCGGTAGAGCAACGACACTCCACTCCATTTGGCCTGTAAATTTGGTTTTCCAGAAGTGGTCAACATACTGTGCTCCCATCCCACTACTAACAAACACCAAAAGAACAAATGCAGCCAGAAACCCTCTGATGTAGGTGTTCTTACTGTGTTATGTTTGTTAAAAAGGCAACTTATGTCTTATCCATAGAACTATATAAATAACGGTCTTATCATTATGTGATTTAAAGGTATAGTAAGTCATTCTCGAGAACGCTTGCTAAGTTGAACTCGAATCAAAACAAAAACACCTCTCCCTTCAATGCCATAGGGTGCTCCCTCAGAAGCTCTCCCCCCTCACATTGGACATGCATTCAGAAGGTTAGGATGTTGTTGTGTGCGGGCTGCACCACTTTGTTTCCTATTTACGGAGCCAGGCCTGTGTAGAAGTATTGGAATATTTTTTCAGCACGTACCGAGAACGTAAATATAGCAGAGATATTTGGTGAATGTGACACGAAGTGTATTAGCTTCCAATTGCTTACTATATCTTTAATAAATCATGTAGCATGTAGTAGATATCCAAAACTACATATTTTGTGTGTGTGTGTGTGTGTGTGTGTGTGTGTGTGTATGCAGGTAATCTGTCAACGACAAAACAAAACACTTCAAATAAAGAATAAAATCAAGAAATACATGGAGGGTACGTCATACAGTAGTATTTCACATACTGTGTTTGTATAGCTAACCTGGACAGTATGGAATTACGCTCCCCCATATGGTTCCCCCGCTGGTGCACATGAAAATCTTACTGGATTTATCTCATATTTTAATATTTTTTAGTCAAATGTTTTATATTACACGTGTATTTATATTGGTGTATTTATTTACAATGCAAGTTGTCCTTGAGTGCCTTGACAGGCTTCCTTAAAGCATATTATTAATATAACACTTTAGAGTAAGAGAACATTAATTATAATTAATGTACTATTATTATTATTATTATTATTATTATTATACATAGAGAGAGCCGAAGTCACTTCCGTATTATGGGACCTTAGTTTGGGAAAGAAAAATGTATGGTAGTCAACGGCGAGAATCAAATCATTTTTATATCCCGTTTAAATTGTGACATGAAGTACACATATGATTGCCTGTATAAAAGACAATTGTTCAAGTCAAGAACGTTGCAGTTTGTTGTGAAACTATAAAGTAATCTTTAGTTTTGTGTGTAACCGCTCAGTGAACTACAGTTTTCGTCTCGCACTACACACGTCACCAAAACTATGCTCTTCGGCTTGTGGATTGTGGCGCATAAACGTCATGACACGTACGCGCCACAGGGTTGTAGTCTTAATTACATATTTTCAGTCTTACAATTCAAAAAAATGCACGACAAACTGAGACTTTCTTGATTTGAACATCTTTCTTTTAAAAAGTCAAACATCATGTGTACTTTGTGTCACAAAGCAAATGGGATCTAAACATTTCATTCTCGCCCTTGACTACCATGCGTGTTTTTTTCCGCACTAAGGCCCCATAATGCGGAGGTGACTTGGGCTCTCTGTTCTGTTGCTCATCCTAGACAGGTGTTATGTGTGCCTGCTGCGGGATACAGACAACAGCTTTCAGCCCACCATCTCCCTGTCCTCCACACCAAGGCCCCTGGAGGTTCCATCTCCAGAAAGGGGTGCTACCGACCCCGTGTGGACTGTGAGTGCCTACGTGGGTCCCCTCAGCCCCGCCAAGGTACCTTGGGGGGGACACGTGAGCATCGTTGGTGAAGCGGTGGCGTTCGTTTCACTAGCCAGTGTGTTTTCACTGCTCATTGCCGTTGTCTTGTAGGGGGAAAGCTTCTACAAGTTATGGAGGAATCCCTCCAGGGACCGAGCGCAGTATTTCCACAATATCCTCAAATCAGACCCCAACCGGGGAGCCGAACGTGTCGGAAGGTGAGATCAAAGATACTGGGATAATATTAAAGATGGAGCCTTGTAATGCGTTTCAATGGACGTGTGAATGAAACGCTGCTGGTCTCTGAAGTGGGCGTGTCACTGCCTGCATTTTGCTGTAGAGGCTGACGTAGGTAGCACCCAGACAGCTAAATCTACTGTGCACGGCCTGAAACAAAGTGCATTTACCCCAAAATAATTTGCTGGAGAAATACTGTTGTAGCCTCAGATTGATCGAATGCACCCACTCAAAATACCCATGAACGCCAGAGATAAACAATTGGCAATATTATAGTGAAATCCATGGTCCACCCCATTGACTTGCATGAAACACTAGGTCATTCTGGTCTGCATAAAGGTTATACTGTTATTGTTCTGTTTATGGTCTCTATAACCACCTGTGTTGTACACAGAACCTGGTAATGGCCTAGAGCTGTGTGTGCGTCAAGTCTGGCCTCTCAGCTGCCATCTTGGTAAATGCCTCTGGGAAGTTATTAGGAAGACTATCTGAATGAATGGGGAGTGAGCCATAATGGCACTTTCAATGGATACCATGAAAAAAAAAATTATTAAAAGAAATACTCAAAAAACTGCTTAAAACATTAGTTGACTTTTCACAAAAACACTTCTACTACACGATTGGCTTAACGGCTTAGGGTTCAGCCGTGATAAAGCAGATGATTGGCTCTTTTCCTCCATTTGCCATCACAGACATCTCCTCTTCCCCTCCCCCCCCCCCTCCTCCTCATAGAGTTCCATTAAAGAGTTCTCCAAGCGGTCTCTCGTCTATAACGTGTTTACTCACAGGGAGATCGCACACAGCCAACCGGAACACCCGTGGGCAGAATACTGGCACTTCCTGTACGACTTTGTTGACCTGGCAACCGAGGAAGGCCTGGACAGGCTGGAGAAGTACCTGAAGGGAAAGGACGGCCGCAGCGTGGCTCCTTCACACCACAAGGGGGCGGGCTCTAGAGCCTGTACACCAATGGCTGGCAGGCACACACCCCCCCTCCCTGACAGCAGCGCAGGTGCAGTGGTGTGCAATCTCCTGACGAGGTTTGAGGAGGTGAACGGGAGTAAAGAAGTTGTCCCCGTTCCCGACACCGAGGGGAAAGGTCTGGATCTGGCTAACGGAAACTTCTGGAACCGATGGGAGAAGACTAGCGGGAAGCAGGAGGACGAGGACTCCAAGGGCAGCTCTGAGTATTTCACGGCAGACGACCGCTCAGAGCGCTCAGAGCGTCTGGCAGCTGGCGGGCGATACAGGGGGAGCTCGGCATCATCATCCTCGTCGTCGGTGCGGTCTTTGGAAGACGCCATTGAAGACACGACGCTCTCATCAGACAGCCCCAGTCACAAACTGTTCATCGAGGGGTAGGTTGAATGCACCCGTTGCAATGCTTGACTGGTAACATGTAGGCTGTGCTGTAGGTGCTTTCCGGAACAAACTTGTATGGGTGACATTGTTTTTCTACCAAATGTATCTTTTTCTTTTCTGTAACCTTTACATTTTCTAAACCGAATTATCTATTGATAAGTATAAGTAAAAGTTCTGGTTCATTTCCTTTTTTTGGGGGCAGAGAATCCCTTACTAGGATGGACAAAGAGGTTTTGTCTGCCATAGAGAACGCCAACATTGACCCAACCAAATACCCACTCGTCACTAAATGGAAAAACACTATACTGTCATATCCATCTGCAAACAGACCGAGGTGAGTTATTTTCACTTATGTGCATAATCAGTACAATTATATTTCTGGACAACATACCAACAGAACACCAACATATGCATCTTATTATTTCAGCTTGGCAAGTCCTGCTCAGAAAAGGATCTTTGTGGAGAAACAGGATGTCACTTGTACGAAGCTGAAATCCCCATAGTCTTCATGGAGGCCTTTAGCAGGGAATTCCAAATAACACCAATTGTCAAGACTAAACATTTTACTACTAATCTCAACACAGTATTTAGGATTGATTTTAATGTGGAATGTTAATTTCTGCCATTATACATGTTACAAGCTTTAAAATAAGACGGCAGGATAGGCAAATGGATAGGGTGGTAAGCCCCCTGCAGAAAGGTCATGCGTTCTATTGCCTGGCCTACATACTTCTGATAAATACCAGTTTCAAGTAAGGAATAGTAATGAGTTTAGTTTTCATAATATCAGGACAAAGATTTCCATCTTCATATTCCAATGCACTAATGCGCATGTTAAAAGTATATTAGTGTTAATAGTGAAATATGATGATGCATTTTATGTTAAGAAACCCAATTGTGCAAATCAAATTGTAAAATGTTTCAAATTGTACGATGCAGATCATTTCTGAAAAAATAGGAAAAACCTGTTACTATTATGGTCTAATGTAGCTTTTAGCTTTTTTTGTAAACAAAATGTGCAAATGACAGGGTGTGCTTCAGATAACCAATATTTAGATTTGAATACAAATTAAGTTTTTTTTCTTGTTTCTTTGTTTAGATAAAGAAAATGTGGCAGCCCTGTTTTGCATTGCTTTTTCAGTCATGTTTTATGTTGCAGATCAACTATGAAACATGTTTTTGCAGCAAGCGTCACATATGATAGTCAAAGTCAGAGTCAGACTCTGAGTCAGACATGTTTGCCACACAAAGGAATGTGTACGGTTCATTGAAGTGTTCTTGTTAGAAGCATTTTTTAAATTAGGTGCCAGATGCTCTGTATTAACACATACATATTTATTGTAAATGTATAGAGGACTGGAGCATGAGATTGGTTGCAACATTACCTGGACGAATGAGTGGACCATAATAAAATGGCACATTTGCATTACCATCGCTTGTTCCTACCACATGAATCTTCATGTGCGTTTTCAGATCACTGTTTCGCCTGTAACTTTTAATGCAAAACGCACAACTGTAGGGCTTTTCCCCAGTATGCTGCCTCATGTGCGTGTTAAGATGGGTCCTGTCGATGAAATCCTTTTTACAAACCGTGCAGCTGAATGGCCTCTCCCCAGTGTGGTATCGCATGTGTATTTTAAGAGATCCAGTCTGCGTGAAGCTTTTGTGACACACTGCACAGGTGTATGGTTTTTCCCCAGTATGAAGTCGCATGTGTATCTTCAGCGTGTATTTCCCGGCAAATTCTTTCTTGCAAATTGCACAGCTGAAGGGCTTCTCTTTGGTGTGGACTAGCAAATGCTTTTCAAGGTCACAAATAGTAGCACACTTTTTGCTACAGAAGTCACACGTCTTGTGAACTTCAAAATGAAGCTTCAGGCTTTCTCCCAGCTCTAGATGTTTCCCGCACAAACCACAGTCTCTTGAATGACCCTTAATGTGGCTCATAAAAGACTTCTTCGTGGGATGAAACCTCCTGCACACTTTACAACAGAACGATGACACGCTTTCACCTGTTGAGTTCAGCTCATTGGACAGCTCCTCAGAAGGGCTGAGATTGCTGCCGACAGACATATTCTGCTCTTCGTCTCTCTGCGACATCTCCGAATCCACTTTACTTAAACCAGGTCGAGGTTTTTTAGTCTCTCTCCATTCGTCCTCATCCGTCTCAGATTCACTGCAGTCTGATGAGAGCGGCTGGCATTCAGTAGCCGGTTCCAAACCGCCAGCAGGCTCAAAGTCACCGTCCGCTCCAGACAATCTCCAGTCTTCCTCATCTGACTTTTTCATCTGTCCAGTTGAGGTGCCAGCTAGAGACTCTGGTTCTCTGGTGTATTCGCTTTGTTTTGGGTGTGAAAGCGGTTTCTCCTCACCATTCTCTGGATTGAAAGTGAACTTGATGATATCTGACTCCTCCAGCCCTGGAAGCGCCTCTCTTTGCTGACTGCTTGACGTTTCCTCCTGTTCCTCTTTAATGTAGGGGCGCTCTGGCTCCTCCTGTTCCAGTCTGGGGCTATGGTCTTCTTTACAGACAACCAAGTGCTGGGCATCTGGAGTGAAAGGAGAAACAACCATGACACTAAAGTGTGTACATAAAACGGAAAATAGCCACTTTACGTTAAAGTACGTACAAGTACGTTATCTGGACAGAGTGAAGCCTATACCCTGCCATAAAGAAAGCACCGAGTATTTAAGTTTAGTTACAGGCATGAGGTTGAACATTTTTAGCACTAGCTTTTGTATCGTCCCTGTTTAAAAGGTAAATCACAAATGTTATTTACTCAAATACTAATAATGAAGATAGGCTATGTTATGAGGAAATCTGCATCCAGTGCTACCTCAATTTAAATCCAGTCATTTGGAATAGGTACTGTCAATACTAGAACATTGATAAAACATTTCATTTAACGTCCTTCAGTTTATTATAGCATTATGAATGCTGTCCTGACCTTCTCTGTGCGAGTTCATGTCACGTTTCAGAACAAAGTCCAGCAGGTTACGTTGTCGCTCGATCTCCTGCTGGTAGTCCCTTATAGCTCTTTCAAACGCAACAGAGATTTCCTCAGCAGCCGCTGCCAGTCGCTCTGTGACAAAAACCTTTACCTTCTCTACTCCACTCTTCTGCTGGGATTGGTCTACAACAGATAAGATCTCATTTAAAGTTTTGCTTATCTGTTTATTTACCGACCATCTAAACCACGTTATCGGGCGCATTTTATGTGTCAAGTTATTTTTATCTCCTTGCGTCTGCGGTACAAAAATAACGGCGACCTGCTTCTTCCATCAACACCACGTCGTAACGTCCGGGCCTTCTTTCTCTTCGCTTCTCTAGAGTTCTGCATACTATGCCCAATGCCGCCACCTACTGTCCCTAATGTGCAATGACATCACATCGCAACAGACCTCCATAAAGGAATTCAAAATTTTAAATCTGTACATAAATATGTAGCCTGCCTAGCTTATAGTAATCATTCTGACAATACAGATACATAGTTTCTGTTTTCTGCTCAGAAAATTGGTTTACAACACACTTGAATACAAAACAACCATGTATAAACAACAATGGGAAAAACAGCAAAGAATATGGTGGTGGATTTAGATTTCTTTACAGTTTGGACTCAAATACTAAATAGTAGCATTCTACAGCATTATGCTGTTGGATTTAGGACTTGTATTACAATGTTTTCTTGTGAAAGTTATAACTTCATGTTTATCTAAAGTTTAGAATTTTAATCAAAATTTAATTAGATCTATTTTCAGTTAGTGTTTAGTGGTGGCCTCCACCCCAACATGGCCTGCCAATACCCAAGCATCCCTGAAGACGACAACTAACCTCTGCCTGCAACATGATACATGTACTCACTTGTCTATTCATCGCTTTCCATTTATTCCTCAAATATTTATACAAAAACCCAGTTAATGCATTTCTTTCATATTATTTACTTTTTTGTCCTCTCATTTTAATACATAATTACATACAATTTAAAATTAAGACCAAAACGAGTCCTTCAACATTACAGTACCATACGGATTGCAATAATAAATTAGGACTAGCCCTCACGTTAGAAGAAACTTTAGATAAACAAAGCTAATTTCTTACAAAGGCATTCCGTTTACAATCAAGCAACAGTTTTACATTTGATTCTTACAATTAGTTCCCAATATTATTATTTTTTTTATAATTGTCAACTATTGAACACATTTTGAGTTTATAACAAAATTATATAAATCAGCTACGAAATTAAAATTGGGTTTATTGGGACGAAAACTAAACTAAAAATGTTTTCAATAGTTAACCATTCTTAAAAATAGACTATATTAAAATGAATTGCAAGATGCACTGTAAGCTTAACTAAAAACAAAAACCCTTAGTCATTCAAATGTTCTAGATAATATCAATTCCCTTGGTAACATAGGGTGAAGCTAAGCCAATGAACTGTTCAAGCGCACTATGATGTTTCATGTGATTCTTAAGATCGCAATTTGCAATAAAAGTTTCATTACAAACTGCACAACTGAAAGGTCTTGCCTCTGTATGAATTCTCATGTGTACCGTCAGATGATTTTTTGCTATAAAGGTTTTCTTACAAAGTGTGCAACTGAAAGGTCTTTCCTCTGTATGAATTCTTATGTGTACCGTCAGATGATTTTTTGCTATAAAGGTTTTCTTACAAAGTGTGCAACTGAAGGGTCTTACTTTGGTATGACACTTCATATGTCCTGTAAGAGTGCCACTATCAGTAAAGCCTTTTTTACAAACGGTGCAACGAAAAGGCTTTTCCCCAGTATGCCGTCGCATGTGTGCCTTAATGGAGCCTGATTGTGTAAAACGTTTATTACAAGCTGTGCAACTAAAAGGTCTTTCCCCAGTATGACGTCTCATGTGTGCTTTGAGAGTAGCCGTTTGTGTAAAACTTTTATCACAAATTGTGCAACGAAAAGGCTTTTCCCCAGAATGGCATCTCATGTGAGTCTTAATGGAGCCTGACTGCGTAAAACGTTTATTACAAACTGTGCAACTAAAAGGTCTTTCTCCAGTATGACGTCTCATGTGTGTCTTAAGATAGGCTTTATCTGCAAACACTCGTTTACAGACTGCGCAACTAATGTTCTGCGGGTTATGAACCTGGATGTCTTTATTAAAATGACTAACTGCCATTGATTTCAGTTTCTGACATCTTCTGAACCTGCTATTGTCCGATAAATACTGTTCCTCAGCTCCCTGTGTCTTCTGTGGTCCCAATGTATTAAAGTTTGTCTGCGGTTGTCCAGTCTCTGTCCACTTATCTCTAATTTCAGTATCCGATTCACTCCACTCTGTGGAGAGGGGCTGGCATTTTCCCAAGGCTCCAAAGACACCAGGTGGAGGTAAATTACTGTCTGCTTCTGATAGCCCACAGTCCTCTCCATCAGCTTGTATTTCCATCTGTCCAGATGAAGCGCTCCTCTCATTGGTTTGAATTGATTTAGGATGTGATGACCCTCTCTCCTCATCATTCTTACTTTTGACATCGAAAGTCTTTGTAGCGCCCTTAATATCAGCCTCCTCTGGCCCCAGAAACTGTAAATAGGAAATCAATTATACTTACAGCAAAAAGCACCATAGTTTTGTGACACAGTCAAAAAGTGTTGCTGCAAAAAACTTAAAAACTTCCAAAAGAGCAAAAGCAGAGTCAAGTTTGAAAGGGTAAGTTTAATTGAATTTTGTTACTATTACAGTGCAATTTCTTGTAGAATATACTTTGCATGTTTTTCAGTGCAAGATTTAGGCCTCAGACTTTGTGGCCAAAGAAAAAACATCAATCATGAGAAAAAGCATTCATGTATCTACTACGCTGATTACTTTCTAATCCTAGGGGATCATCTAAAATGTAGGCAGAATACCATTTAGAATCTAAATGGTCTCCTAACCTGCTGTGTCTCACATGGAAATGTATGAAATGTTTGCATACGTTTGTTACACCATAGCTTTGACAGTCTGACAGTTGCACCCCTGATGTCCTCGATTACTTTTATTTAAGTTGCCTTCTTTATATACACTGTAGGTAGCTAGTGTTATCAGAGCAACTCTCAGCTCCTCAGTATTTACAAAATGTCAAAATGTCAATGAGAGTGTTCAAGGAAGTCATAAAATGTACATACAGCATATTGTTTAATGCTAATGGTAAATACTACATAATGTAATTGTGTTACACCATACAAAACAAAAACTCACTAGAATGGTCAAATTTGTCATGTTTCAATTTCTAGTGACATTATGCACCCTTACAGCTGGCTTGTTTTTGTTATAATACATGGAATATATAACATATAGGCCTACACGCTATACAGTAGAATCAGAACATCGATGAAGAAATACATCTTTAAAATAATCTATGCAGAATATAAAAAATATACTATATTCCCAATACTGGGACACCCCTCCAAATCATTGAATTCAGGTGTTCCAATCACTTCCATGGCCATAGGTGTATAAAATCAAGCACCTAGGCATGCAGACTGCTTCTACAAACATTTGTGAAAGAATGGGACGCTCTTAGAAGCTTACTGAATTCAAGCATGGTACTGTGATAGCTTGCCACCTGTGCAATAAATCAATTTGTGAAATGTCCTAACTACTAAATACTCCACAGTCAGCTGTTAGTATTAGCTACAGACCTCCAAACGTCGTGTGGCCTTCAGATTAGGACAAGAACAGTGCGTAGAGAGCTTCATATAATAGGTTTCCATTGCAGAGGAGCTGCATCCAAGCCTTTCATCACCAAGTGCAATGCAAAGCGTTGGATGCAGTGGTGTAAAGCATGCCACCACTGGACACTAGAGCAGTGGAGACGTGTTCTCTGGAGTGATGATCATGCTTCTCTGTCTGGCAATCTGATGGATCAGTCTGAGTTTGGCGGTTGCCAGGAGAACGGTACTTGCCTTACTCCATTGTGCCAAGTGTAAAGTTTGGTGGAGGGGGGATTATGGTGTGGGTTTTTTTTTTTTTTTTTTTTTTTAGGGGTTGGGATCGGCCCCTTAGTTTTAGTGAAAGGAACTGTTAACGCTTCAGCATATCAAGACATTTTGGACAATTTCATGCTCCCAACAGTTTGGGGATGGCCAACAAGACTGTGCACCAGTGCACAAAGCAAGGTCCATAAAGATATGGATGAGCAAGTATGGTGTGGAGGAACTTGACTGGCCTGCACAGAGTCCTGACCTCAACCCGATATAACACCTTTGGGATGAATTAAGAGCATAGACTACAAGCCAGGCCTTCTCATCCAACATCTGTGCCTGACCTCACAAATGTGCTTCTAGAAGAATGGTCAAAAATTCTCATGAACATACTCCCAAACCTTGTGGACCGCCTTCCCAGAAGAGTTGAAGCAGTTATAGCTGCAAAGGGTGGGCAAATTAAACCCTACAGATTAAGAATGGGATGTCATTAACCTTCATGTGCATGTAAAGACATGCGTCCCAAAACTTTTGTCAATATAGTGTATGTTTAGATAGAGATTAAGACTTCACGGTATATTCCAACAATATAGATGATGGATATTTGGAGGCATCAAAGCGAAAAGCTTAGTCAGAACGTCAGCCTTCTTATATCCTTCCCACACCTTTGTCGCCGGGTTGAATGGGAAGACCAACACGGTTTTGTCGAATAACTAGTCTCGTGGATCTTCTTCTGGCCTTGGGGCAGCCTCAGGAACCCGCCCTGAACCTCTCAGGGCCTGGGGCCACTGTGGTCCATTTCCTCCACCCAGACAAGAAAGACCTTGTGGCCATGTGGCATCAGTTTGATCTTGGTTACGAACTAATCTTCCCGTCTGTGTCAGGATGTTTTCACACTGGAGCTCCATGACGTCCCTAAGGTTGGTGAAACAAAGGACGAGGGACATGGGATCTCTTACCGGACTTGACTTTGATGTTTTTTTCTTTCACCGCTTTGCGATACGTCTCGTATGAGACAGAGGGCACGATCTGGGCCTCTGTATACATCTTGTACATAGTCTGGATAGTGATGTTGCCAGGCAGAATTCTGAGGTGTGGGCCTCTCCGGCAATGGATGATTATAGGGTGGAATGATTCAATGTGTTCATTTACCGGATCCAAATTTAATTTATTAGGAGGTGTGTGTTTTCCTCTGCGGTCTTGGGGCGGGGACAAACTTAAAGGATTTGTGTTTTTAACCACGGTTCTAATCAAACTGTCATTTTTGTGGTGGTACCCTAGGGTTGTCAGGAAGAAGGGCTTACAGACAATTTGTGGTTTCCCACGGTCGTCATTCAGCCGGTAAATTAACGACATTCCTCTCCTGCTCGCGACAGATCCCGTTCTGCGCTGCACACAATGCTGGGTGACGTTTGCAAAGACGAACTTCCTCTTATCTTGGTAAGACATCCTCCAATAGGTGCTATGCACCTCTCGCCTCCTTTCAGCGCTGATCCTCATCACACACTTCTTCCTACAAACCTCCGTACAGGGCTTCCCCATGGGCGGGATGTCCCGCCGGAGGGTGCTTGGAGCAGCTTCTTCATCACCATAATTATCTTCGTCATCATCACAACCATTGCCATTAGCCTCAGAATGGTCACGGTCGCCAGCATCACCCTCAGCCTTTGTGAGGGAGAATTCTGCGTTAAGTGTTGCAATCAGAGAATCCAAGGACATGGGAGGTGATGGAGGAGGCATAAATTTTGGAGGAGTTTGTGCTGTAATAAAGAACAACACAGAAATCAGAATAATGACGTTCATGAGAATTATCCTACCGAGAAGAATGATGCCAAAAGAGTATTCAATTAATATAAGATATAGTTAGAAAAGTTATTTATATAGCCTTTAATCACATTACAGAGGAGTTCACCCATCCAGAATGGTTAAGATGCAATAGGTGTCGATGGGCCGACAAGATTTAGCAACCAAATCAATTAAATGTTCAGTTAACTCACATTGTACATTGTTACAGGATGGGTAAGAAATGCAATCAAGAAAGAAAATTAAATTGAGATTACTATTAACAATAATATGGAAAAATACGGCCACATAATATCTGTTCCAACATCTGTGCACATACAATCTAGGATATACTGTATATTGCTGTGTTCTTACCATTTGTGGTGCATTTGCGTTTTAATGCAAGTTCCACCATTGTTTTTCCTCTGCAATGTTCCAGTGTACCACCGACGGCTTCTGTTTGTTCCGTTGTCTGAATGTGTGAGGGAGGTAACGTTAACGTTGAGCGGGATATGGTAGTGTACCACCCAGGTGCACTGCCATATCCCGCTCAAACCAGACCGGCTTTTCTCCAGGTTGAGCCAATAGCCCTTTTCACACATGCTGTATAAAGCTAGAACTACACTGAAGAAATTTGCACTTGTGCATGTGGGAGCAACTGCTTATCAACAGAAATCGCAAGGTCGCGGGTTGACTCTTTGGTGTAGAAGCTGTACCGACCGCTCCTATCGACTGAAACCTGACGCTAGCGATTAAAATGTTGAATCGGCAGCGAGAGGAAATCGCTAGTATTTCCACCAATCATAATCTAGGTAAAGGTTTTTCAGGCTTTCTTGCAGAGTAATATCAATATAAAAAACACAAAAACCAAATAAGCGCGGGAACATTTATTTTTTTCAGCAGCCCAAAAACAAGTAAACTGTTTACTGTTGCATAGTTAGAACACAACGCTAAAACGTTTGTATACTTTTTGTAAGCAATACGGTAGCAAACTCACATGTTGTAGTGTAGCAGGGCTTCCACACAAACCGCATCTATAAATAGCCTCCAGCTGACAACGGAGTAAGATGGGATGCAGGCATATGTGCTGCATGTATTTTATGTAGAAACACAAATTGTGCGAAGCAAGCTCAAAAGTAAGTTGTAAACGGAAGTCTCTTGAAAACGTTTATTTGTTTATGGCGCTTGGCAGCATTCATATTTTGTTGCATTAGCTACCACCGTCTGCTGGACTGTCCATGCTATTGTACTATGCCAGTATTTATCATGGCATGTATGACCCTATAGTTCTATGGTATGAACATACACAAGAAGTAAATGTCCCAGGATGGAGCTGCATGTCTGAATAGAGAGATTCACTAGCTGTGCCTGCATGCACGGTCATGCACATAATTTACCAGGAATGTGTGAAAAGGGCTAAAGAGAAGCCATGCAAGACCGTCGTAACTCAAAATGGAGGAAGGAGAACCATGATAACCAGTGTTATCTACACATACGGTTGGTCTGCCTTAGTTATACTGTGTGTGCGCGCACACACACACACAGTATTTACTGTAGCCTAGTAGTTAGTAGCAGTAGTTGGTTACTGCAAAAACTTTAACACCCTTAAATCTTGATAATGGAGCAATTGACAGGAGACAAATCAGTCACCCATTTGATATAGAATTCAAAAGCATTTATGCACTTTATGCCATAGTTGTAGGCCTAATTCTGCCTTTGGAGATTGGACCACAGAACGGTATTCACGACAACATGGTTTACATGAAGTTATAACATAAGTTATTATGTTGCCAAAAATAAGTGACGCTTACTTTCTCAAACTTGAGGCTTTGAATTTGCACAATTTAAATGTTTCTCTTTTAATTTCGAGTAATGTTTTTGATTGGGTTAAGGGTTGTGAATAAGTGTAATTCCTATCTGCTCACCTCACAGATGCGCAGATCATGCTCCTGTTCCTCTTTAATAATCGCGGCCTCTGGCCTCTCCTGTTGGCTCTGTGGCTCATCTTTACAGACAATCAGCTGCTGGGAATCTAGAGGGAAAAGATGGCTGTTCACTTTTATTCATATTATTATTATTATTAATTTGATTAGAAAACAATATTGCCAAACCTGTTCTGTGCAACTTGACGAAAGGTTTCAGGACGATATCCAGGAGTCTGCGTTGTCGCTCGATCTCCTGCTGGTACTCCTTCAACGCGGTTTCAAATTCAACCAAGATATCCTGCGACGCCGCTGCCAGTTGCTCTCTGATAAATACCTTGACATTATCTAATCCTGCCTGCTGTGATCGTTCGACAACAATTAAGATCTCATTTAAAGTTTCGGTAAGGTGTTTATTTAATGATGACCTAAAATGCGTTATTGGACACATTGTTCGTCAGTTCTGAAAACCTTTACTTCCGCCGGAAAATGTTACATTGTGTGCTGTTGTGGAAGGCAACATTATAAAGAAATCTGCTCCCCCCTGTGTTTAGGAATGGTATTACTGTTGTAGCTTTCTTCAATAACGCGTAAGGTAGAACCGGGTAGAACCCTAGATGTCGCTGGTATGTCGTTTTGGAAGAATCGCATTTTGTGCGTTATCCTACGTAAGTGCCTTTATCATTCAGTTTAGCCAAAAACATTGCAGAAAATGATCACTGTTCGCTTAATCTGTGAGTGGTGATATTAGACAAGAATTAAATAAAATCTTCTACAGCCAGGAAAACGCACGTGGATGTATGCATAAACCATAGGCCTGAAGGTTGTCTTTTCCAGTGGTTTTAAATATAAGGGTCAGGAGGTAGACAAATCACGAGGTCGCAAAATTGAAGGGATTTTATTTATTTTTATTTATTAGGCTATATAGCCATACAGGCTCGACAACCCTGTGGGCTATAGCCTATATGAAGGCTTGTTTCAGGACGATATATCATGTGCGTTCTTGATCTCCTGCTGGTGGCCTTATCTCATCACTGAACTAATCCAATCAGCCGCTGACGGTCGTCCTTTGACCTTCTCTAATCCACGGATGATCTGTTGGGCTTGATCAGCAACAGATACTAGTTCGGTAACGTGTGATGATCTAAAGTTTTTACAGTCAATTTAGTTAGCTTAACTTTCTGATACAGTATGAAATTAACACCACTAGCCTAATGGAAAACATTTAGCCGTGGAAAACAAAGTCCTAGCTCGTATACATTCAACACAATATAGGCCTATAACATTTGTTTAAAAAAATGAAGTAGCCTAGGTCTGAGAGAGGAGACTAGAATAGAACTTTGCGGGTAGGAGGATCTAACCAGGTTTTTACACGACGCATTCGCGAATACAAATGATGGAACCGTGTGGGTTATGTGCACAATTAATCGTTGACACTAGATGTCGCTGTCCTAACGATTATGAACCACGCCTGGTGTATTCCCTTATGGAGGACCAGGACTGCCATAATAATAAATACATAAATAAATATATAAAAGTATAAATAAATAAATAAATAAAAGTATAAATAATTAAATAAATATAAAATAATTGAAAAAATAATTACATTTTTGTATTAAAATAGGCTATTTCTGTATTTTTACATGTATTTATTTATTTATTTGTGCATTTCTACATTTATTTATTTTTACATACATTTATTACATTTATTTATTTATACATTATTTTGTGTATTTATTTATTTCTGTATTTCAACATTTATTTATTTATGTATTTATTTCCGTATTTCCACATTTCCTTGTTTTATTTATTTCCGTATTTCCATGGACATAAATGTTAAGAAGGTAAGCGGTCCTACCTCAGGCCACAGCCGGATTGGTTATAGGGGTGTGTTTGGAGCTACTACTACCGCCCCTAGCGGAGGTTACTTAAAACGAAGAAGAAGCTTTATACCTATGTCAGCGCCGCGACTAGTTAAACTACGTTTAGTAGTAGCAGCGCGGCCGTGGCGACGCTGTTTTCTGAATCTAGCTTTTCAGTAGCGAAGCTCTTTCATTGATCAACTAGTGCGGTAGCGTCCACAGAAGCTAAATTTTCCCACGCATTTCTGAATCTGCAATTCAAGCTTGTCTGTTACAACTGCTAAGAATCAGTACGTGATGCCATCACATACACGGACCTAGGCTACATGTGCAGCAGACAGTCAGAAGCACTTCAGTATGATGGTCGGTCATGCCGTAGCGTAGACGTATCACTGCGGTGATGCCTGAGGCTTTGATGCAGGGGACTGAGAGGGAATAAAGATAATACTGTGTTTACATGATAGAACAGTGAGGGCAGAGAACACATCTTATTGTTTAATAAACAGTTGAACTGAACAGTCTTGCCCTGTTTCTT
>JAODTR010003722.1:0-12580 GCA_025399935.1 Amblyopsis rosae
AGACAACACAGCCCTCAGGTTCATGGGGGCACCCAAACCTCTCCACCACGATAAGGTGATGGTTCCCGGAGAGGGAAAAAACATAATAATTTCCTAAATTATATATTCTTAAATGTGTGCCTTGTCGAGGGGACAGAATGATAAATGTCCCATGTCTCAAGACAATGCATACTCCTAGCTGTTGATCCATATATGCTATAAATATAAATATTTAATTATTCTAACATCTTAATTTCATAACTCAACAAATCTAAAGGGTGTGCCTTGTAGAAGGGATCCTTAGTTATAGATTTGTGTTTATATTTCTATTGCTTATTAAAAATTAATACAATATAAACAGACAAACTATAATGTGTGCTTCGTGAATAACTCTCAGACGAGTGAAACAACGTTGGTGTCATGTCTCATGGGCGTGTGGAAACGTTCAGCAGTGACTTGTTCCTGAATAGCCACCGTAGTAGTACCATTGACAACGGAATAAAGGTCTGTGGTTGCCGCTAGTCAGTGCCGCACATCCGCAGAGACCTTGGCGGACACTCTGGCAGGCGAATATCTGTTGAATAGCCAATTTCCTTCTAACTTTACCTCGGTCAGTTTTTCATTGTGCTGACGGGGCAAACCAACAATGCTGATCATCGTAGCAATTGGTTCGTATAAACATCTCTACCAACAAGTGATACAGTACAACAGTGAGTAGTCAATATAACTGAGTTATCGGTGTCGTAAGATATTGCTAAAGAAGGCTACTACGGTAGCACTATACTCAAATGAGGGTTAGCCAGATATAGCCTAGCCTGTATGCCTATTTCGCTAAACATTATTTGACGTTTGAATAGTTTATTTAACTTGTGTAGCCTACATGTGTTTATTAATAATTAATAAAGGAGATTTTGAAACACATTTTTGTTTTTCCAGATGTGTTGTAAGGAATGTGAGAGAAGATGGCCATGGGAAAAATATTTCATATACACTCTCTCCTGGTTGACTTAATGCTGTGGTTGCTATTGGCGTTTTTTACACCTTGGACAGTGTTTTGTTCTGAAGAAATAAAGCAGACCAGATGGCCATTGTTTTCTCAAAAGCCAGTTATTCTTGCCTGGAATGCCCCAACAGAAGACTGTGGTCCTAGGCACCGTATACACTTTCCTCTGGAGCAGTTTCAGATCGTTGCATCTCCCAATGAGGGCTTTGTCAAACAAAATCTAACAATTTTCTATAAGGACCGTCTTGGACTGTATCCATATTACAACCGTGATGGCATAGCTGTAAATGGAGGCCTTCCACAGACTGCTAATCTCAGTCAGCATAAAGCCAAAATGCCTCAGGGTGTAGAAAAATATATCAGAGAGCCAGATGCAAAAGGCCTTGCTGTCATAGACTGGGAGGAGTGGCGCCCATTGTGGATTCGTAATTGGGATATCAAAGATGTGTATAGAGAGAAATCACGTGAAATGGTGGCCAAAAGAAACAGGACTTTGTCCCCAGAGAAAGTGGGAACTGTTGCTCAGCAGGAATTTGAGCTGTCAGCTCGTATATTCATGCTGGAGACTTTGAAACAGGCAAAGATTCTGAGACCAAATCAGTTATGGGGCTTCTACTTGTTCCCAGATTGTTACAACCATGACTACAGGATCAGTTTGAAAAATTATACAGGTCGTTGTCCTGATGTGGAGGTAGTCCGCAATGACTGGCTTACTTGGTTGTGGACTGAAAGCACTGCACTTTTCCCATCTGTGTACATGGCTACTACATTACAGTCAACAATTTATGGACGTCTCTTTGTTCGTAACCGTGTAATGGAGGCAATGCGCCTGGCATCTAAAGGGGATAGACTAGCCCGTCCTGTATTTGTTTATACACGACCTACTTACACCAGTGGACTGACACTGCTAACTGAGGTTAGTAGAATAAATAAATGTACTATGTTTCACTAGAACTGCCAAAACTAACTCTAACTCTAAATTCAGTGGAAACTCACATTCAGTCATTCATATAGCAAATTTAGCAGGAATGCACATTGTTCCTCAATAATAAATATACAGTTATAGTTATAGATACAGTGACAAATCTATTTTCACAATTTGCATGGGAAAATCCTGTTATAAGAGGTTGATTGCATAGATGGGACATTCACATAGAAATAAACATTTTAAAGGTTAATATTTACCACAGCCATTGTACTGTTTAGTAGATGCATGGCTACTGCCTATAATACAACAGCTAGTATTTTGTCCTATTTATCACACGTAATAAACCTAGCACCATGTTTCTATATTTGTCACGTATTTGCCATGTTGTGCACAAAACAACACTTAAATGCAGTCAAGTGTAGTTGCTAACCCCACACATTTTTAGCATGTGTATAGTATGTTATAGTTATAACTAAGTAATAGCAGCGATGAAAATGCTGTATTTGTTCTATTTGGCTCACATGGACTGAATTGTGTACATTCCTTCTAGGAAGACCTCGTCTCCACCATTGGTGAAAGTGTTGCACTTGGAGCTGCGGGTATCATCTTCTGGGGAGACTCTACCTATGCAAGCAACCAGGTAAATGCCATGCCCTACCAGGTTGTGCCATGCCAGATATCAGGGAACACAGTTTTGAGTTGACCCCTTCTTCCCCCCCAGGCAAACTGCTCCAACCTTAACACATATCTCCGGGGGCCGCTTGGACAATACCTGCTCAATGTGTCCACGGCAGCAGAGCGGTGCAGTCAGAAGCTTTGTAGTTCCCGTGGCCGCTGTCTGCGCAGGCGGCCACATAGTGAAACATATCTGCATCTCGACCCCTTGACACACAGCATTATCAGTCAAAATGGAAGGTTTATGGTTATAGGAGGCGCTCCCAGCCAGAGAGATCTGGCTGGCTTCCGCACGCACTTCCAGTGCCAGTGCTACACTGGGTACAGAGGTGAGGGCTGTGCTCACAGAGCAAAAGGGAAGAATAGAGCAGCCTCTGTCCTGGGGACCTGGCCCATTGGCCTGATTCTTCCACTAGGGCTTCTTGCTTTGCTACATTAAGTGTTTGAAACATTTATAAAGTGACAGCACACTCAATGCAACACAAAGGCTACGTTCACACTGCAGTCCTTAATGCTCAATTCCGATTTAGTGCTCAAATCTTCTTATCTGCTAAATGTGGCACATATCAGATTCTAGTGTGAACTGATCACAAAGTGCAAACCCGCATGCGCAAACGAACAAGATGTCACATGCAGCGCAGCGTGCTGTGTCAAATGTAGGAAAGTAAACTGACTGAGAGACTGAAAGTCAGCCTTACGGTCATTTTACAAGTTGACGTGAGGTGGAAGCCAGTGAGTTTATACAGCTGAAAGCCAAATAGCCGACTGTTGTAGGCTACTAAAGCCTGTTAAACACTCACGTGGAATATTTGCTCTGCCAGACATTATGCAAATTGACCGTAGACTGCCAGTGGATTTAATCTGCCTGTATCGGTAGCGCATTCTTTCTGTGTTGATTGTGGGCATTGATACATTCAGCAAGTCAGACATAGGGCGATTGGAGGAGGGGGTTATAAACCATGCAAAAGCGTTTCTTTTAATTTAATTGTGTATTTCTGCTTCTACAATTTAGGCTACTGAGTTTACATTGCACTGTCTGCTCCGTGAGGCAGCATACTGTGATGCGTGTGCAGTATCCAAACTCATTATTTAACATGGGTGAGGACGATGATCCTCTCCATGTAGAAGGCCTATTGTGTGCAATGGTTAACACTTCGCTCTGTCCATCCAGTGACTACTTCATTATTTAGCCTACTGCATGTTCACTTGGAGGACAACAACTTCTCCCGCTCAGAGGTAACAAATGTTGATCAACAATAGCCATGAGTGAACCTGATTACGCTAGCGAGGGCGAGTCACACAGTGAATGTCTATCTAGAGTGACGTCAAAGTCACATCAATTCCAATTTGATTGTTCAGACTGAGATCGCATTTAAAATAATCAGATATGTATCCGATTTAGTACCACATATGAAAGTGACCCAGATCTGATGAGAAAATATCAGATTCCATGTGATTTGTGCTCGGATTTGGGCCAGATTGGTGTGCAGTGTGAACGTAGCCAAAAAGTCAAGGGCTGTGTCAAAATCTGAGAAAGACAAAGAAAGACATAGTGTGTACCTGTGTCTGGTGTTTGAAACATTTTGTCTGCAATTACTGTATTAATATCCGATGTTACACAGTTTACATGTATGCTGTAGCAGTGTCCAAAGTGCTTGTTATTAGACTTTGTTTACATTTCAGCAGTTACAGAAATAGACAGTTTGCATTTTCTTCATTTCAGTCTTTAACAGTATTGGGAAAGGTATTAATAGAGAAAATGAATTTTCTGATATGCATCCTACACTATTGAAAAATGAGAGTTACACTGGGTTTAACCACAAATGTAACTTAGCTAAATGTGAGATCAGAACAGCCAGGTGGAGTAAGCTGATACACAGCAACTATCTCCTCACAGTCCGCTAGATGTCCATTCTGTGTGTGCTGAAAAGCACATTCTGTGTTTCCACATAGACTCTAAATGGTAACTAAAACAAACTCACACTATCCCTGTGTTGACAATGTGTGTACAATTTTGTGGGGTGGAGCTTCTGAGAGAGCACCTAATAGCATTGAAGTGAGGGGTTTTTGTTGTGATCAAATATCAACAATCTCTCCAACATCACTGACTCAACCTTTAATTTATCGCATCGCATCGTATCATATATATACCATAGTTCAATTCAGATTCTTCCAGAACTTGTGTGTGTGGGGGTGTCTGCCAAAAAAAAAAAAAAAAAACACAGTTTTGTTAACAGTTTTAGTAATTATATTAACAGTAACATTTATATTGTTGCTGCAATATTCATTCAGTTTCATTATGCCCCAGAAGTATTTATCTTACATTGAATCATATGACTGAGATTTATGCTGCAATTTGTTATTTTATGATGCAGGTTAATGATAATGGTGATACTTGAATTCAGGCAAGTAAAAGCCTTTAATGTCTTATATGATTTTTCACAGAATTATTGTTACATTTCAATATATTATTATTATACATTTTCATGTGTACTACATAAAAATGGTTCTGAACTGTTAAGATTAGTCTGATAAGAAAATTACTCCAGTGGTTTAAATTACATTGCAATTTACATTCTGAGATTAAATAATGCTTACAATAAAGTAGATTTCTGGATGAGGATCTACCATACTCAAGTGGGGTGTGAATATGCCTTATATAGAAAACTTCAACATAGTTTTATATTTTAATTACAGGTATAAATTAGCCACATGCTTTAAATTGGACAAATGCTTTCTTTTTAATGCTGAATAATCTCAATTATTTAGGAAATATCTATTTTGTATAATGCATTTCATTTCAGATACAACTTGTTATATATTTTTAAAATCTACAATTGAATGTTAATCAGGGATTTGTGTTATTTCTGTTCATATTTGTTTTGTTTTTTGTTATTTCAACAAAAAAACACGTTTATATTTTACAAACATAAATTTTAATAATAAATATACATTTGAACTATTATCTTGTTATCAATCACTGTGGTGAAATTCTGACAAACACTCACAAGATGTGTGCCTAATGCCTTTATAATGAGATTAGTATAAAGCTGAAGTCATTCAAGGACTCCTCGAACTCATAAGTATCTACCACTTATGCCCTCTGTCTTTATAAAGCATAGGGAAGCCCTCTGAAGAGGAAATTGCTGACCTTTTGTGTCAATCAATCTGTTTTTCTGGGATTGTCCAGGTCGGGAGTCGGGACTAGTAATTAACTTGTACATTTGTTGTCACTCTTGTAATGTTTTCATGACTAGCTTCAGGGCCACCGTACTAACTTGACGAGTGACATCACACAGCAAGATTCGTTTTTGTGATAGACTTATTAGTTTATGTGCACGTACTTTATAGTCTAACGTGATTTACTTGACGATTGACATTATCAGCACATTTAGTGCATATTTGTGCACGCAAAATGAACACGTGCTTGTATCAAAGGTGCACAAACTAATCAAATTACTTGTTTGTATTCACATTCCACATTATCATATGGGATGTAAATAACTACCAATTGAAAACGAAGAAGACCCACCACCAGCCGGAAATGGCGTAATAGATGCGTGTGTTATGGTTGTGCGCAGCAAGGTGTAAAATGGTCAGGCTGTATTATTTCTTATATCAGATCCATGATCTTGAATAATGTTTTTACAATAAAACGTTTGGCAACTTAATGGATGCACATATATTTACCGGATGTACAACACGTAATGTGGAGGCTTATCAAACCAATAGATTTTCTGGGTGCTTAAACTCAACTGATTTAATAAATGGCGCGTTTATTCAGATTCGTATCAGTAATAACTGCGAGGAAAGGAAATAATCTCAATCTCTTGGAAAATGTTAATAACTGATATTTAACAAATCCGCGTGACAGATATTTTAGCTAAAGTACAAACGTCTCAAGCCGTTAATTGTCTCCGATTTCTTAATCCCCCTGGTTGAAAGCACAACAATGCAGAAGACATCTTCCGCCGTCAGTCGCTGAACACATTTACTGTAACAATTGTCTAGGTAAGACTTAAACACTTTTAACAATTGTCTATGTAAGACTACAGTTCTATGTACTGTCAACAATCGTTGTATCCTGCAGTGCTTCGTTTTGCTGGGAATCCATAATTGAGTGGTGACAGCTAGTCAGCTAGAGTTAGCTTGCTCATATGATAGCTTGTTTGCCTGTAATGTGTGTGTGTTAAATTTAACCCCATTGATACAGTTTAACATGCATTCTTTGTTGTATTTCCAGCGTCGAACATCCTGCTCAAATGAATTTCTTGCGTAATCGTCTTGTGATCTTGGGCCTGGTGTTGTTGGCCACGGTGTTGCTGTACCTGCTACTGCCATCCATTCGCCAGGGCAGTATGGAGCCGTCCATAGAAGTTCAAAGAATGGGATTGGGAGTAGCGTCTCCACCTCCACCGCCAACCATCAATGTATCTGTTCGCACGGGACAGTTACCAGGGGACCCTCCGCTATTTTTCCGGGAAGCTTTACCTATGGATGCAGCAGGGCGGCAAATATTGCCAAAGTAAGATTTTCCACATATTGATTGATTAATTCATTTCAGAATCAAATGAGATATTTTGTCAATGTAACCACCATCTTCTAAGTAGATTAATGTTGTGTAAATAAATTGCATTTATATAGATCTTTTCCAGTTGTTCAAAGCTCATAGATGTTTAGATCCATCAATGGTGGTGTCAGCCATGCAGGGCACCATCCAACCTCTGGGAGCATTTAGGGTTAGGAGTCTTGCTCAAGGACAGCAGTACAGGAATCGAACTAGCAATTTTATTTTATTTTATTCATCATATCACCCCACTCTAACCACTGTGCAAATGTCTCCCATGCATGAAATGTAATGTTATATTAATGCTACTGACATCACTACTACAAAGCCTATGATGGCTACTTTAAAACATCTTAACAAGCTTTTAATTGTTTCAGGTTGCAGGTGGTTTTACTGCATGGTCAGGCATTCACATCCAAGACTTGGGAAGAACTGGGAACCCTGGGATTACTGGCAACAAATGGATATCAAGCATTGGCCATGGATTTGCCAGGTAGACCTTGAACATCTTGTCACTGTAGACCGTTAC
This sequence comes from Amblyopsis rosae, assembly GCA_025399935.1. NCBI lineage: Eukaryota > Metazoa > Chordata > Actinopteri > Percopsiformes > Amblyopsidae > Amblyopsis > Amblyopsis rosae. The sequence continues at coordinate 7,682 of JAODTR010003722.1, forward strand.
ATTAACTTTATTGTTAATGTCATTTACAAACATTTGAGAGTTAAAGTAAATTCCAATGTAACAAAACAGTATGAACTATTAGTAATACCTTTTCTAAAATTAATTTATCTTAAAGGTTTCGGCAATTCACCAGACTCGGATGCCTTGAAGACTGACCAGAACCGGGTGGACCTTCTGCAGAGGTTCATGGAGGCATTGGGTGTCAGGACAGCAGTGCTCCTCAGCCCCTCCATGAGCGGCCATTACTCCATCCCCTTCCTAATGAAGCACAGTAGCCAGCTACACGGCTTCATTCCCATAGCTCCTGTTGGAACCAGAAGTTACACTGCTCAGCAGTACCAGAATATTCAGGTAAGGCAGGACGGCATTAGTGAAGGTTTTGTTGTTTGTTTCATTTTGAGTCATTACCTCCTAGATTTCCAGGTACCGCTACAAGCAGTTGGTTCTCGAGCAGTACTCAACTACTGCTCCAGAACCAACTGCTTTTAGCTAATAGGAGACAGTCTGCTGTTTGGGATGGGTAAAATTAATGAAACTAGGACACTACACAATTGGTATCTGTATGAGAGCACCCCCAGTAGTTTAGCTATACCAAGGGCTTATTTGCTTTTATCCACTACTAATCCGCTTTCTTACCTACCTGTGGTTGTGTTTTTGCTGGACTGCGTGTAGTGGGGCCGACCAACATGAGCAGATGTTGCTTACTAATTCCCTGATTGACTGCCTAACTGACTGACCTTGTTAAAAAGCGCACACATATGCGCGCCATTCTACACAGTAGGTGGCTGTAGCAGTCTGGAGATTAGTCAGATTTTCCGTTTGCGTTTGAACGAAGGCCAGCTAGCGAGGTGGAGCTAGCGCGGTTGCACCGCGCCGGAAGTCCACTCCGCCCACCTTGAAATGTGACGTTCCGGATCGTTAAGTGACCCCGACTGTTCCATTTTTAGTTTGTCCTTCTTCCTTTTTTTTATGTTCGCTTGTAATAATCACTGGTAGGGGGTTGCGCTTCTTTGTCAGTGTTTTTAAAAGTGGGAGTATAAGTACAGTTGACATTTTTTGCCTTCTCCTTTCCTAATCAATAGCAAGAACAACCTGTGTAGGCTGCTTAGTTTAACGCCCAAGACATAACACAGCAACTTTCATGAATGGTAGCTGCCAGTCATTTGTACACTGTTTTCCCCAAAATAGGGCAGTAGACGTCAAAACGACTACAACTTGACATCAGGCTGCTTGGTCCGGCTGAACTAGGCGTGCCTAGTTTTTTCTTGTTCTTAATGATTTACATTGAATCAAACTCAAAAGCTATTAGTGGCTGTATATTATATATTCCTGTATACAGGAATTAAACTATTGCCTAATGCTTTTTTCGTGTAGTTACAGCTGCAATGTAACTTCATATAACTAGTTCATTTAGAAATATGTAATGTTAATAAATAAGTTATACTGAATTATTGGATGAAACATATCTAAATGAGTGAGGATCGATTTAGACTTTGAAATGTAAATTCCCGTCATCCGTAGTCCTAGGCTGTATAGTATTCTTAAACATACCATTCACTTAGTTTCCCCAACGGTCTTGTAATATAACACAATGGGCATCAAATGAAGCCTTAAAAAGTCAGTCAGTAAATATGTAGTGTCTGTGTATTTTGCATGTACACCAGTGCGCTTATAGGCAAAAATATATTCTCACCTAAAATAATATGCTCCCCTTCCTTTCCAGACTCCTACTCTGATTGTGTTTGGAGCGCTGGACACAAATCTGGGTGCCCAATCCCACAAGAATCTCATGCAGCTTCCACATCACTCAGTGGTAAAGCTAGAGGGTGCTCGCCATGCATGCTACATGGATAAACCCAGGGAATTTCACAGAGCACTACTGGACTTTCTAAGCAAACTACAGTGAAATGTGGAAAGACAGACTAAAGAGAAATCAAAGCAGTGTTAGAAAACTTATCTTAAAAACAATGACTGATATGGTCATGATGTCGGCATCAAATTTACAGAAAGGTAATTGATTGAAGAAACTGTATTCTTGCCATTAGTAGCAAATAACAATGACATGTATGTAACTAATGGCAGGACTATTGCACAGCTCCATGTAGTAATGGTGCCATTTGCCATAGTCCATTCATTTTGGATCATAGCTTTGCAGAACTGAAAATGTGTCTTGCCCCCTACGTCCAACGTGATACTAGTTACCATAATATAGGCTAAGGATAATGTTTTATGTCTGTTCATGTGATTTGTCTTATGCATGTGAAAACAAAATGTCTTTGCTTCATCGTTACCATTTTTGTCGGTGACATGCGCTACTGTAAATATGCACACATGACGTTTGTTGTTTTAAGATTCAGATTGTACATGAGTTTTGGATTAGACAAATGGTCACACTATTGTTTGGAAATTGGTAGCCATCACACCATAAAACTGACCACTGTAGTGTACAAAATAAAATATTGGCAAAAATGTCTACTGGATTTAAAAAAAAAAAGTTTCCATTGTTAAGATCATGGTGAAATCAGTCAGATAACTGCCATTTATGTGAAGTGTGACATATGGCTAATATTTGCACAAGCCATCATATTTATGAATGTTATAAATTATATGCATTGAAATAAACATGCTGATATTGTGATGATTGTCTATGCTTATTTGTGATTACAAATCTTGAATACAGCCACATGCAATAATTTATTCTAAATCTGAAGAACGTGCATTGAATTAAAAAATATAGATTCATGTATTATCCATACAAGTGCAAGAGATTTCTGCGGGCATGTGAGCCTGTGTTTTGCCCAACAATGAGACATTGCTAATAACACACTACTTAATCTAATCTAATTATCTAACATCTAATTATAGAAATAGACTTGAAAGACCCAAAGTCAAGGAAACTCACTTTAAAATAATGTATCACATCTTTCCGGTTGCTGACTTTGTTAGAAAAAGGTTCAAATGTGAAGTTGATCCCTTCATTCAGTAGATCACATCCATTATAGTGAGGTATTCTAAGCCTTTCTTTTCATGGTTTATACATTATTTTAAATTGTATTTTTCCTCATTGAAAAAGGTAAAGTCTAGTAAAATTGCAAGAATAATGTGCACATATATATATCTAGACAATTGTTGTTTTGATATGTATTTGTTCACTTTGCCTTATAGCTTTCAACATAAGAGTTTTAAATAATACCCCCTCTTGATCTTTTGTTTTGTTTTTATGTACTTGACTTTTTTGCTGAATTTACACTGAATATATCTATATTGTTTTTTTCTCTCCTTACGAGAGTTTTGTATGTTTTCATGTTTTGATATGGAAAAAAAATAAAAAAAATAAAAGAAGAAGAATAAATAACAAACATAATGTGAAAAATGACACAACCGGTTCTTGTTTCTTTCCGGTGGCTGGTTTGAAATGTTTGTCAATTTTGGAATTACTATACCGTAGCTACGGTAGATGATGCATATGATCTTCATACAATCGTCCCCGCTGTTATCGGCAATTCACATTAGCCATACGGTACTATCTTTAGTTCGAATTTTAGTTTAAGCCTTTGCTGCTTCTTGTAGCCTATGTTGTATTGTTTATATGCTATGGTCGTACCGGTACCCGTAACGCATCCAAATGATCTCTACAGACATTTATTTTGAAGTTCAGAGTTAAAGGTTACAGTACTTACTGTTGTCGTATTTCCTGACTGCCAGAGATGTGCTGAAGTTCAATCTGTTTATGATTTGATGTACGGTAACTGAAACTAGAATGTAGTCAGCTGACATAACGATTTAACCAACATGTTCCTATTGACTAACTGCAGTCGCAGTAACAGTCGGTCTGGGGGACGACACACAGGAAAACAACCTATTATCGAAGGTTAATCAAGGTAAATTAACTGGTTAAACTGATAAGTATTGTTATAACGAAAACATATCTACAGTATATTTATGATAAGGTACGGTACCGTACTGTCTCTAAATTAGTACCGGTAATGCATATGGATGATAATATACTGTACTAAAATGTTGTTTGATGTTTTCCCTACTGCTGGGTGATTAATAACCGCTACATTGATACCATGGCAACGATTTTTTATTGTATGATTTACGTCTGTATACCGGCACAGCATTCATCCACGGTCTGATTTGTGTTTGTTTATAAAGTACGACATCATATTGCACAATGCTCACTGACAAAGATGACCCAGGTGGGGGAAGCAAGAAGATCATCGCTGCAGCAGAGGACTCGGCTGTTGCTCTGTTTAGGGGGTATCTTCGTCTGAAAACTGTCCACCCGAAACCAGATTATGGTAATATTAGCATATCCATTTCAGTTTTTAGTTGGCTTTGTTCTGGTGAAATGTACGGTACCATATAGCCTACCCATACCAAAAAGAAGTATGCCTGTAGACTACTTCAAATTCTAATATATATATATATATATATAACTCAAAAAAGGAAACATCCCTTTTTCAGGACTGTGTATTTCAAAAATAATGTTGTAAAAATCCAAATAACTTTACAGATCTTTATTTTAAATGGTTTACACAATGTTTTCCATGCATGTTCAATTAACCATATTCAATTAATTAACTAAGATGCACCTGTGGGGTCATTAAGACATTAACAGCTTTTAAGGCATTTAAGGTCACAGTTCTAAAAACACAGGACACTAAAGACTTTTCTACTAACTATGAAAAACACCAAAAGAAAGATGCCCAGGGTCCCAGCTCATCTGCGTGAATGTGCATTAGGCATGCTGCAGGGAAGCATGAGGACTGCTGATGTGGCCAGGGCAATAAATTGCCATGTCCGCACTGTGAGACGCCTAAAACAGCGCTACAGGGAGACAGGAAGGACAGCTGATCATCCTCGCAGTGGAAGACCGCGTGTAACAACACCTGC
>JAODTR010003724.1:0-12579 GCA_025399935.1 Amblyopsis rosae
TCTACTTATACCTGTCATCTCCTGCTTCTGTGTCCTGCACTTGGGTCTCCGCCCCCCACTCGACCGTATCGTTACATTTTCAGCGCAGCATCATGCATTATCCAAACTAATCTGGATTCACAACCTCTCTTTCAATTTAACTTTACAATACAACTACATTTAATATCGTTAAAAATCAGGCTGTCGGTTCCTGACTGTTTGTTTACCTTTGTTTAAGTTAAGATAAGATGTTCCTTTATTAATCCCCCGTAGGAGAAATTCAGGTTGGTTACAGCAGCAAAAGGCAATGTATATCATTATAAAGAGTTAATAAAACCATAAAAACTGTAAAAAACGTATCTCTGGTGAATGTACATAATGTACATATGCAAACACATACATACATACACCCATTTCACACCCAATGCAAAGTCCGTCCCTTAGGTGCTGTTGCGTTGTGGAGTCTAATGGCTGATGGCAAAAAGGAGCCCCTAAAACGTTTTGAGGCTCTGGGCTGGATGAGTCTGTGGCTGAAGGAGCTCCTAAGCTGCCTCAGCTCAGCGTAGAGGGTGAGAGGGGTTGTTCATGATGGCTGTCAGCTTCCCTCTCATGCTCCTCTCCTTCACTGTCTGCACACGTTAGGCTAAATAGCATTTTGTTAGCTCATTATAATAATTAGCTCACCTTAGCTAGTTTAGCCTAGTGGTTTCAGCACAGCCAATGCAGGATACAGATAGTCATACAGAATCAATATAAAGTCTGCAAAAATGCAAGAACAGAAAATAATGCATATTGAGAAACAGCCCTTGTGTATTTTATCTGTGTGTCCCTTTGTTCAGTGATGGTTTTGTTGAGTGTGTAACCTCTGTGCATCATGGATCTCTATATATGTTTGCCGGTCTGTCTTGTGTTTTGCCTGCCCTTGAATTTAGCCTCAGTCTCGTGGTCTCGTGGACCTGCTGCTCATGGTCATTTGACCGGCCATTTGCCTGTCCCTGGACTCTGCCTTTGTCTGCTCCATTAAGTCTTTTCGAACCACCATCTAAACTCTGTCTGCTTCCTTTCATGTCCGTGCTTGGGTTCATCAGCAACGTGATGTAATAGAAGCCCCGAAAGAACCCAGCAAACATGAGAGGAAAGCGCCATGCTCGATCCCCATTACACTCCTCAGCATTGTTGCCAGAGTTTTCTTCGTCTTTGTCTTGTCGCCCTCGCTGTTAGTTATCACTGTGGAACCGCTTTTGGTCTATCTTTTAGCTAGGAACTCCGTGCCCGCCTTGGCACCTGGTCCACCCCCGCTCTTTCTCGCCACCAACATTGCCCCAATCCAGCCCCCCTGCGCACTAGCTACCCAGAGTTCGGGTTTCGCCGGCACCGCTAGCAAGGACCCCGCAAACGCCAGCCAGCTCTTTGTCACCTTCGCTTAAACCCCCGTATTCTCAGCTGTCTGGCTCGCAGGCTGCTCCACGGCCTCGCACCTCAGCAACTTCCATGCCTGGTACCTCGAGATATACAGCGAACCACTTCCTTGTCTCGACGGCTCCTCCGGCCCCTGTGCCCTAAGAACTGGCTCTCCATTGCAGCCCGCATGTGGTTCAAGACGCTGGTACTGGCCTACAAGGCAGTAAATTGCCCAGAACTACCTCCGAGCAATGGTCCGGTTCCAGGTACCGACAAGAGCACTTCGTACCACCACCTCGGCTGGTCGGTTGGCACTGCCATCGCTACGAGGTCTCAAGACTTGCTCATCAAAGTCTCAAATGTTCTCGATCCTGGCACCGCAATGGTGGAACGAGCTTCCAGCAACAGTCAGGACTGCTGAAACATTACCCATCTTCCGCAAGAGACTCAAGACACACCTCTTCACAATCCACCTCGACCCCTCAACTAACGACCTATCCACCTCCAAACACTCAATGCTATTTATTTTTCTCTCTACTCTGTATTTAAAAGAAAAAAAGAAAAAAAACTTTTCTGCTCTTATGTACTTGGCACTTTAGTACTATGCACTTTTATATTCAGGCCACTAGAAACTTTGTTGAACAATTAAATTATATATTTACCTGGTAGTAGACATTTGTCCTGCCTGTCTGATTTGCCCATTTGATGTGTCCGTTCCCTGGCACCCAGCATTTGGGCCACTTGGCATTCGGCCCTTGGGGTGGGAGTCTTGTCACAGTCTGCCGTCCACCCCAGTCTGTATTGTTTTTTTCTGTTCCCTGTGTTTTGGTCAGTCTTCTGACTTCCAGTCTGTCTGTCTCATCCCAGCCCAAGTGATTGCCTGCCTAATGTTGATTGACTCAGTCAGTACCTCAGTCCATCCCCGTGTGCTCCTGCGAGGTGTTTTCCCTTGTAATCAGCCCTTGTGTATTTAGTCTGTGTCTCCCTGTGTTCAGTGCTGGTTTGTTGAGTGTGTAATCCCTGCGCTTCCTGGATCTCTGTTTGTTGTATATCTGCCTGCCGGCCTGTCTTCCCTATCTTTTCTCATTCTTGTGGACCTGCGGGTTGATTGCCTTTCGAGTGACCATTTGCCTGTCCCTGGAATCTGCCTTTGTCTGCCCAATTCTATCCATTTTGTACCACCATCTCACCTCCTTGTCTGCTTCTGTTTATGTCCACTCTTAGGTTTGCCACTCTTTTGGCACTGTCCCTGACTTCCACGCAATGTTGAAGAGGCGTGTCATTCAAGACATCCCCTTCACATCCAAAGCTTTGAGCATTTCTGGATGGATCTCATCATTCCCCGGGGCTTTGCCACTGTGTAGTTGTTTGACTACCTCAGTGACCTCCCTCAGGGAAATTGATGATGATCCCCCATCAGCCTCCAGCTCTGTCTCTACCATAGAGCGTGTCAGTCGGATTCAGGAGTTCCTCAAAGTGTTCCTTCCACCACCCAATTACCTCCTCAGTAGAGGTCAACAGGATGGAGAGGATAGTGCTCCATGGCTTCTTTAGGCTGTGCCTGGCTGGGCTCCATGGCAAACCTGGCCACCAGGCGCTTGCTGACGAATTCTCCTTCTTGGCTTGGCTTCCTGGGCTTCCTACGGGCAGGTTATCTCTTCCTCTTCCTCGATTTTTCATGGTGTCTTCTTTGAACCATTCTTAGCTTGGCTCCTCCCCCGAGACCACTTTGCCATGGGAGACCATACCAGGAGCATATTGCTCCAGTCAACACAACCCTCAGGTTCATAGAGGCACACAAACATATCTACCACAATAAGTTGATGGTTCCCAGAGAGGCAACTGTATATACTGTATTATAATAAAATCACAGAATATATATATGCAGAAATAAAGATCACACAGAAAGCATTACATGTTTACTGTTGTATTATCTTTAAAAATGTCTATAATTATTAATGCTACTTTCTAATTTAGTAAATTAACTTCAATTAATATGTTCATATATCACCATGCAGCTGAACATCACGTTGGCAATAAAGTTTTTCATGATTATTGAACAGATAATGCTTTAGGGCACTTTGTCCATGGTTTAGTCTTGTATTCACAATGTAAGTACATTTATAAAGGTTTCTTGAGGTTACTTATTTAAATAATTTAGGTCTTCAGAGGGCCTCGCCCCATAATAGCCTTCTTAGTGTTTCTCTCTGGCCTCAGCAGGATAATATAACACTTTGGTCCAAACAGTGACACCAAAAGTCCAAAGCTGGAGGCCAGGATGGCAAAGACCTCCACAGCGTCTGTGTATTTGCCAGGGGAATTTATATAAGCAGGAACAAAAGCCACCCACACTGCACAGAAGATCAGCATGCTGAAAGTGATGAACTTGGCCTCGTTGAAATTGTCTGGAAGATTTCTTGCTAGGAATGCTAGTAGCAAGCTGAGGGTAGCCAGTAAGCCAATATAACCCATTAACACTACAAAACCAACTGTGGAACCTATCACACACTCATAGACTATCCTATCATTGTGGTATTGTGTGTTTTTATGAGGAGCTGGTGAGGCAGACACAAGCCAAGCTGTGCAGATTGCTGCTTGGATGGAAGTAAGAGTCAGAACTGTCCCTCTCTGCTGTACAGCACCAAACCACTTAAGACTGGTCCCCCCCCTAGGCTTGGAGGCCTTGAACACAGCCAGTACCACCATGGTCTTCACCAGAATACATGAGACGCACAACACAAAGCTGATGCCAAATACTGCATGCCTGAGCTGGCATGTCCACAGTCTTGGTCGGCCAATGAACAGCAATGAACACAGGAAGCATAACTTGATTGAAAGCAGGAGCTGAAAGCTAAGTTCTGCATTGTTAGCACGAACCATCGGTGTGCTGCGATGATAGGTGAAGACACCCAGGACAATAACACAGAAAAGTGTTCCTAGCAAAGATGCGGTTGTCAAGGAGATGCCCAGGGGCTCACTGTAGGAGAGAAACTCCAAGACCTTTGGTAGACACTGGTCACGCTGGGAATTGGGCCAAAAGTCTTCTGGACATCTGATGCACTCTGTAGAGCCTGATAAAAGATTTGAAAGTTATATTCTGTAGATAATCTATTAAATGCATTTAAGGTAAATATTCTGGGCTGTAGTTTCTGGATGGCGCTAAGATGATCGCGCTGAAAACAGACATATTGACAATTTTGTTAGGCTCAAAGTGATTTTTCTTTTGCCTGGGAGGGTTCTCTATCTAGTGTGCTATTATTCCGTCTCACCATGGCATTGTTTGTGTTGTCATGAGTGTGGTGGTGCAGTAGAGGGTGTGTCAGTCAAAATCAGATGGCGTCAGTTTGGGGTCAAGTACCCCAAACTAGGCTGATTTTAGCACAAGCATTTTTACTGAAGGCCACAACTTTGTTTGCAATTTGGTCCGTCACTCAGGGTGCCTGTGCTAAGGCAAACATGCTGTAAAAAACAGTTTAGCTGAGTGCAATTGTTGGACTGAGCCAGTCTATCAGTAATAACAAATAAATGTAACTAAAATCACATTCTTCACTTTTGTTGGCTACTTTTGTAAATTATTTTTCTTATAACCCCATAGTTATCTGCACCTCCCGAACAAGGACATTAGTTTCCTCCTTTTAGTATAGACTTTCACCATTTATTGCAAAATTGGCAGTCCGCCTTGACAGTGTGATGCTTTATAGGGAATCAGAGGAGCTGCTTTGATTGGCCATAATCCTAGACAGGCACCACCACACCTATTAATAATGTATTCTTTTTAATTAATCCCTTTCCAACTGTTAGCGCCACCAACATATGTCCCGAAATGATCAAATGAAGTACGGTATTGACGATGATTTACTTTTGCATTGTGAAATTGCACAATGCGCCTCTTGTGCCTTAACCAGGGAACTAGGGCCCTGCATAACAATATTTACCAACCAGTCATATTGCTGATTTCCCCCTCAGAACAAGTGACACAGTCAAAGCAGCATACAGGTTCCCCCTTCCTTCTGGCCATACGTGTGCCTGGAGGGCAGCTCTCACTGCACACTGCCCGGGGGGGCTGTGTAGAGAATGGGTATTAACATAGTGGTGGACTCTTAACAAAACAACGGTACTGTTACAGCAGCATATAGTAAATTTATTAGGAAAAACCTCTTGAGATGAAATATCTCGTATTCAAGAGGGTCCTAAACATAGACAAAATTACAATACATAGTGAAACAACAGTTACATTCATACAAACAAGACGATTGCTCTCCAGACCTAACCACTTCCCCACCCACTGATTCACTTGAGTTATCAGAAAATATTGAGCAGAAATACATACATATACATTGACCTTTTTGGATGCAAAATTCCAGAAGATGTTGTCTTCATGGAGCATCAGTTCATCACCCGTGGATGCTGAACTCTTAAACACACCCACATGGTGGACCTTTGTGCTTCCATCAGGAAGCCACTGCCAGTTCATGACATCATAGATTGGATCGGCATCACCGTTCTCATCAAATGACACTTGGTCACCAAATGTAGTTGTGAAGTTGACCTTGTCCAAATAATACACAAGCTAGACACAGGGGAGAGGACACAAACACACCACACACACATACACACACTTTATCCTGCTGTTCATTACCCATATAAACATTAAGGTACACCTTCCACTAAATTATTTTTCACATGAAATTTCAGTTAATGTTCTAACCAACATCAGAATCAGAGCGAAATGTAAACATTCAATATGGCCATTTCTGGTATTTAAGGTACTATTAACGTCCTTCTTTGATATTTGCTCAGTGGGATGGAACCCCTTGCTTTTACATATCTGCTTAAATATTGAATTAATGTCAAACTAAACAAAGCAGTAGTCCTCAAACCTTTTTACTTGTGCATACCAGCATAAATACTCAAACCATGAACCACACAGAATAATGTAGGATGCTCTACATGTGCACATTTTATAAAAGATTTTCAGTAATACATGTAAGAACTACTGTAATTTATTAATTATTACGATTATTAAGTGTATTTCACAATTATTCTGTAAATAATTTCACAACCTTGTGGGACCCTTTTTCATCTTATCACTGAAGAAGAAATAACCCACAAAGAACCACTGATATATAGCATATACTGTACCTTTACCTGTATATAGCATTTGGTAAAGCATATAAAAGTTGCAGTCATTCTGGAGAAAGATCATTGACATTTGAATTCTATAAAAACAGAAACACCTCTCCCTAGGGTGCTCCCTCAGAAGCTCTGCCCTTGGACTGGACACGCATGGCCAAGGCTAAGCAGGATAGGATTATGTAGTGCGGTCTGCACCACTTTGCAGTCCCATTTACAGAGCCAGGTCTGTGTGGAGAGGCCGGCTTATTTATTCAGCATGCACACAGAATGGGCTAGTGGAGTGTGTGGAAATACTCACTGAATTTGACTAAAAGTTTATTATCTTACAATCACTGACTCCACCTTTAAACTAATAAGAAGATGGAGAGTAAACTGATATCACACCTGCCATGGCTGTAGACTGTGCAAGCTGGCACAGCTGTGCCCGTTGAAAGGCCCTCTACCTGGCACACACTGCATCATGTCATGAAGGGCATGTGCCAGGGCATACACAGCCTTGTACACGTTGTACTCTGCTCTGAGATCTGACACGTCTAAGAAGTCGAAGTCGACATTTCTAAGGTCCTCCTTCCCTGTACACATCTTTCCTCCAGCAGACAACCATTCTGAGGAAGCAGGGGTGAAGCTACACTCAAATGTGTCCTCCCAAAATTGATTTACCTGAAGACGTAGGTGAAAATGTATAGACTGGTTAGTAAATCTCAAGTTACCCTTTAATACTCTTGACATCATGATTTTGGACTCACAAGGCTTTTCACACGGTTGTTGTAAATGTTATTGTCAGGTTTTATACTTGACAAGAACTCCAGGAGACCTTGTATCTCCCCACGACGGAAAGCAATACCCAGAGTACCCCCCAGGTATGGCATGAGACGTGAAGTCTGAAATACAGTGGCAGTTGTCCAGGCTTCACTGGCCAACCACTGCAGACCTGTAACATTCTGCTTTATCAACTGTAAGGTGTATTGTGAAGAAAAATATTACTATAGAATACAGTGATGTTAATATTGTATTACCTAATAATATAACCTAGTAATATCCCTTTAAAAGGACCTGCAGCTCCTTTACCACAGTATTCCGGCAGCATATTGCTGCCAAGCCAGAAGAAATCAGATCAGTATCACGTTTCGTGAAATGTTTCATGTTATGTCATAAGGCATTTTCCCGTTATAACATGTTACGATGTTTTCACCGTCATGATACTGAGTAGTGTTTTGTTTTTGTGGTGTGCAATATGCTGCCGCAGAATAAGCCCTCTAATACTGAGTTAAAATAAATAACAGTTTCTAAACCAGCTTGTGACTTCCTTCTCTCCACTGTATTAAGTCCATGAAACAATCATAATCAAAGTTTTAGTTTTTGATCCAATATATACAGAAAACAATTAATTATTTCATTGTATAAGGCCTTAATTCAGAGGTAAAGAAGCCACAGAGTTGAGCGTTTAATAGAACTTTAAACTAATACAAAATCCTTTCATGAATTTAAAAATAACAAAAAACAACATGCAAACAACATGCAATATCTTTTGCCTTCGTCTTTTACGTTTATTAGATACATATTAACCCAAACCTCTTCAGTTAACTGAATCATTTGATTCTCATGGGCAAACACAATGACAACACGGGCTGTAGATCTCCTTATCACACTGGTGATTCTCTGAAATTCAGATGGGTTGTCATCCCCACGCACAACCTCTAGATAGGCCAGACAACCTCCATCATACTGAGCCAGGTCTGCCTGTATAGATCGAGCAGCATAGTGTCCATAGTCATCATCACTGATCAACATGCCTGCCCACGTCCAGCCAAAACGTTTCAGAATCTGGAGCATGGCACGCACCTGATGGAACAGACAGGGTGGGAGGAATAGTGTTGGACAATTCTGGAAAACATAACATACATTAAAGTATTAACAATGGCAACTACTTAATTAAGCCTTTTCTGTATAATTCATAACTGAAGCTCAGATCTTTAGACAAAAAGCATATAGATGCAAACGATTAATTACATTCTGTATCATTTTTCAAAATGTTACATAGAAAATATCTGCACAATTTTGATTATTCCTACTTGAAAAGCATCACTTGGGATGGTTCGGAAGAATGACGGGAACTTCTTCCGGTCACTTAGACAAGAGCATGAGGCAAAGTAACTCACCTACAAGATAGTCCATGGCAAAATCACTTAGCTTCTAACCAAAACATTTCTTTGTACAAGTTTAAGGATATGTGTCATATTTGATTAAAATGTACTTTAAAAAAAAACCTGTCCCATGCAACTTACCATAGGAACTTTGTACAAACCTAAGACACTGGAGATGGCAATAGAATGTGTTGTGTAAGAATCACCCACAATTGCCAGGACTGGTGGAGACCCTAAACAACTAGTGTTCAATACAAACTGCTGTTCTCCACCACTGGCCAAGGACAATGCTGCACGGAATGCCACCCCATGTGTGGCACAACTATCATGGATATTGTAACCCAGAGTCACATTAGGTAGCAGTTTGGAGTTGTTGTTAATCTCATCAATTGCAAATGCCATGGTCAGGGCCTGCCTGAGCCCTAAAATATAAAATCTAAAAAATAATATATGCCATTGCACACACACACACACACACACACACACACACACGCACACACACACACACACACATTCAAACTGGTAACACCAAAAAAGTAATTTAGTTAATGCCACTGAAACATCATCTATGACAGAATAATACATGTATTTGTGAATATCTTGAGACTCACCCTTGGCATCTGGGCTGCTCTGGCTCTGAGGTGAAAAGAAGCTCAGTAGCTTCAACAGAAGTGAAGTGGCTCTCAAACAGCCCACCTAAAACTATGTCCCCTGCTTTATGTATCCCAACGAGATCAAATTTTCCCTTTAACTGACACACAGAAAGAGACAAAGAGACAGGGAAAGAAGGGATAAAGCACAAAATAATAATAAAGTACACACATAACACCATTAATCTGTCAAAAATGGCCCTCATGACTTCCTCCTTCACCCTTGTTACTCGGCCTACTGCCCAGTGACTTTACTTTATAGAAAGTAGAACAAGGCGGCATTTGACCTCAGTTATTTGTCCGACCTTAGGGACAGAACAAAGGGTGGGGCCTAACACAATTTTACATCAGAACTCACTAACATATTATTATCTAATTGTTTTCCATTTGGCCTTTAATGTTTTTTTTTTCTGTTTTTTTTTCTTCACAGTTTAATAAATAATTTAATGCTCTGGTTGAAAGATTGGGGTTTGGACTCAGTTACACACAGTTAATATAGTAGGACAGTTAGGCAAACCAAATGTGCATTTGCTTTTGACCATGCCATTGATTCCGTATTATTTATTTGATTTAAAAACACAATAAAGTGCTGACTGATTATTATTATTATTATTATTATTATTATTATTATTAGTAGTAGTAGTAGTAATAAAAATGAATAAGAATAGTTTATTGGATTAGTTGGAATAGTTCTATATTATTATTTGTAGTATTATTATAATTACTATTACTATTTACTTTAGCATTGTATTTTTTTCAGCTCAAATAAAACACTTGTGTGTTGTGTGGTGTGCAGATATAGTACAATCTCACAATGGCTCGTTAGCTTAGCTTACTTAAAGGAGTCATTTCATGCTCCTTTTCACTTGTTAACAAAGTTCCTTGACTTCTCAATGCAATGTAGTTGACAAGCTTAGGTGAAAATACCACAGTTTATGTGGAATAGCACCATCATACAATGACTCTTTAGATAATGGTCTGATTTCAGTGACCCCGCCCACCCCGCCCCGAAGTAGCTGTGTTGATGTGAGGCTACAACTGCTTTACTGCTAGTACCAGGCTACTCAAACGCGGTTTGAACTAAGTTTTATTTGTTCAACGGTGTTTTCAAGATGTTAATATTGCGCATGAAAAGCACCGTCCAGACAACAGTAAAGGATACAGGCAGCAGAATGTAGTTAATTGTTGTTCGTGTCAACAACACAGCAACAGCTTGGTCACACAGCCCTGTGTAGGAACGGTGCTACGTTTTGTTAGCCAACCATGTATCTACTAAGCACATTATTTCATGAATGAAGGTTAAATTAAATCATAGCACAACATCGCAGCCATCTGTGCCCCTAAACAGCCATGTACCCATAAGCACGTATGAATTAATGAATGAAGAGTTACATAGCACGAAACCGCAGCCGTTCTTGCAGCTACAGGGCTATGATAGATAGGTGGCTAGCTGCTAGCAACAACACAAAGTTATAGGCTATTCGGTTAACCAAGAAACATTCAAATTAAACGAAGACATATTTTATCTTTTTATTAAACGGACATAACGTTAAATGCTTTGTATGATATGACTGATCACTGACCCAGATAGAAACATTATTACTTGAGCTACCAAAAACGGCAGCCCGTTTGCGGGAGGGGGTACAATTTCGGTATGATATGCGAGTGCGTCTTTATCAATGAGCAATGTATAGGTTAAGTAAATCAACACAACATTATTTAAGCAGCCTATTTCTAATACGTTTACGGTTTCTGAACAATGGCCTATGTTAATCTAATGTAGTTATTGATGTTCACATCACTTTTGATAATATGCCTGTCCTGCAGACTCAACTTGTTCATGCTATGCTGCCCTACACAGCCCAACCGAAACTGCACTTATAGTGAAACTGAGAAAAATGACCTGTGTAGCTACGTATGATGGAATCAATAACATGGTTTGATGTAACAGTTCTACCCTAGCCAATATATTCGCGGGTAATAAAGAAACATACGGTGGTTTTAAAGAAAGAATAGTTACATTTATTTTACACTAGACAAATACTCACATACATAAACCAGACAAGTGTCAGACAAATACCCACAGACACGGAAAAGGGACTATGAGCGATTCCCAGTGAGAACCAATAAGGTGCACTACTCTAAGGACCGAATCGGTCCTATAGGAAACCACTGTCTACCTTCTCGTATTTCATCCCTTACCTGACTACTCTACGCTATGTTACAAAGGGTGCAGGAGGAATCGCTCCTAAACTACAGTATATAACAGTCGTTATCTACGTGATGAGGAGCATACCCATGGGTCTCTAAACTATCTCCCTTCTCCAAACTTAACACTGTTAGCCAACCGACCGCGCAGCTTGACGCTCTCGATGTACACAATAACAACACAATTTAAACACAACAGTATCTAATTGGGCCCAATCAGACACAGCCGCGCCAGTCTCCGGACATTGCAGTGGGGCGCGCACTCCCACGTGACGTCACTTGGGGGTGGAGACAGGAACACCTACATATACACAAGGAACACATACCACGACACACACATCCTACAGATAGGAGTGGGGGTCGTAACAGTAGCAGGTAGATTGGGATAGAGTGAAAATACAGTTCATTAACAAGTATTTATTAGGTTATTTCATGCATATTTTCCCTCACAAGTTTTTAAACTATTAGCCAAAAAAAATGCAGATACAGAACTGTACCTTTTAATGACCATCAATATTACAAAGAATGTACAACCACAAAGTGGCGTAATTTCTGACAATGTTAATTCAAGGGCATTATTGGTTTAAAAATAAAATAAAAAACGTATTTTCAACATGAGGAACATTGTTTTACTTATTATTTACCTTGTTATTTCTAATTGTTTCATAAAGATATGTGAAATTTGTTACGGTGAAATCAGAAATGCTATAATATGATAAATAAACAGGAGAGGGCAGCGCAAGTAAGCTCTTCACATTGGTGTGTCGAATTGCAGATGTAACGGTGGCCAGCAGGTAGCTGTGCAGTAATCTTCACTCTCCGACAACTCATAGGACGCTCTGGCGACACAGGGGCCCATGGGTTTTTGGCCTGCCTTCCCCGAGGGGGACGGACGATCTCCGTCACACAGATACCAGTATAGCTGTGTTTTCGGTAGCTAATTAATCCAAACTTTGACCAGACCAAGGTATAATCCTGGTAGTAGATGTAGTGATCCAGCAGTCGAACCACGCCCATTGATAATTCATGCTGAGGAATTATTAAGGTTTGAATATTGGACT